>LPNX011042019.1:510572-555993 GCA_001517045.1 Pseudotsuga menziesii | reverse complement strand
CCCCCCCCCCCCCCCCGGGATTATTCAAAAGACTTTATATTGTATGTTGCTGCCTCCCCTACCACCATTGCAATGGTTCTACCACATGAAAATCCCAATAGCCAAGAACACGTGATATATTACCTGAGTAAGAGTCTCATTGACTCTGAAACCCATTACTCGCATGTGGAAAAGTTAGCTTTGGTTACGATCATTTTTGTACAAAAGTTTCTACATTGCATTCTACTTCGTACCACAACCGTACTCATAGATCAAAACCCCATGTACTAAATTCTAACTCGTCATGTACCATGGGGAAAATATTCCCATTGGATTGTTATCTTACAGGAATTTGATCTCGTTTTTTCCAAGGCTACTTCGACGAAATCCTTGGTTTTCACGGAGTTGATGTGTGACCTTCCATGTGCTTTGATAGAAGTTGAGCCCAATGATTCATTCTTGGATGATTTTTTGTTATTTGTAAGCACAAGTGATCCATGGTATGGATATTTCATTATCTATCTCCAGACTCAAAGATTTCAGCCCAACATATCCCATGACAATCGTCGTCGTATCCGTCACCACGTAAAATACTATCTCAGTTTGAATGATACATTGTACCGATGTGGTATCGATTCCATCCTTCGACGATGCCTTACACATGAAGAGGTTGAATAGGTTCTGAATGAATACCACTCTGGAACATGTGGCGGTCATCTTTCTGGGATGGCTACAGCCTAGAAAATCCTTTGCGTTGGGTATTTATGGCCTTCGGTCTTTAAATATTGTCATGAAGCGGTGAAGAAATTCCCACCCTGTCAGCACTTTTATCCAAAAAAGTGCACCCACCCTGCTCCTTTATACCCCGTCATTACAGTTGGCCCTTTTTCCAAGTGGGGTATTGATTTTATGCATTGTAATCCTACCTCAACCGGGGGCATGGTTACATCATCGTAGATGTCGATTACTTTACAAAATGGGATGAGGAAATGCCTACATATGCATAGGATGGTAAGACTGCCACCCTATTTTTATTCAACCATGTGATAGCTAGGTTTGGAGTCCCGTAAGATATAGTCACTGACCACAGATCTCATTTCTAGAATTAGATGATGGCCAAGTTAAGCGTTAAGCTAGGCTTTTTCCATAAAACTCAACTTCGTATTACCCATAGGCTAATGTTTAGGTTGAGGCCATTAATAAAGTTTTGAAAACTATGTTGCATAGGATGGTTGGAGATAAAAAATCCAATTGGCACTTGACTCTCTTCTCCGTACTTTGGGTTTATAGGACTTTAGTAAAAACAACAACTGGTTTCACACCCTTTCAGTTGGTCTATGGACTAGAAGTTGTCCTCCCTATCGAGTGTCAAATCCCGTCACTTAAACTTGCAGTAGAACTTCTCTTGAACACTTCTATTGAGGAAGAGAGATTTTTTTACTTGACCAACCTTGATGAAAGTATAAGAGATGCTGCCTTGGCTAACGAGGCACATAAGAAATGTGTCAAGGCACAGTATGACAAGTCTGTTCAACCTCGTGTCTTTAATGAAGGTGACCTAGTCCTGACTTATGATCAGAGACATGATAAACTAGGGAAGGAAAAGTTTGAATTGATATGGTACGGTCCCTTTGCCGTTAGTAAGGTATTAGATAAAGGGGCTTACAAGCTCATAGACTATGACGGGATACCCTTCGGGAAACCTCACAATGGGTTGTTCCTGAAGAGGTACTATGCTTAAGACATTTATGTATGTTACCTTGTATATATGTATATTTGACTTTCAGTGTTTTTGTCATTTTCAATATAGTTTTGAGTTTGATGTCCATACTATTTATACCATGTTTTGGTTATGCATATTGGATGGCTTTCTATTGTTTCCTTGATGATGCATGTTTTCATACCTTGAACCTTGCTTCAATTGCTTGGGTGTTGTATTCCTCAGCTCATGATTTAGTCAGTTCAGGAGTGGTTTGTATTGGTCTGGCTACTAACAACATTGTTGAGTATCAGGCAGTGATAGGTTTACTAACCAAGGCTGCATATCGATATATTCATGATTTGATAGTATTTATGGACTCTCATTTAGTGGTTTGTCATCTAAATCACATTTACACTATCAAGAACCCTACACTTCTCTTCCCGTTTTGAAGAGTGCGTTTGTTAGAAAGGTCTTTCGATTCCATCACTTATAGGCATATCCCTTGGTATGATAATATGATTGTAAATTCATTAGCAAATTAGATTCTAGACTGGTATATTTCCCATTCATAACTTTTAAAAATAAAACATGGTCCACTCTAAAATAAAATAAACTATAGAAGACACATAAAACTCATGTAAATATGATTTATCCATTTGAAGCACATATAAACACTAAAACTGAGTCTATATACATATACATATACATATACATATATATATATATATACATACATACATATATATAAAGTGTTTTTTACAAAAATATGGTCACAAGATCTCATCTGAAGCACTCTGGCTTTTAGGCATACAAAATGATAAAAAAATTCTGAACCTAGCAATATTTCAGGGATACATCATGTAGACCACCCTAATGGTTCTCATGGTAGCAAATAATAGCCCTTGCTACCCTACGTAGCAAGCGACTGAAGCGACTTGACACTCCCGTAGTATGTCTTTGAAACCTCCTAGGGAGGTCATCTATAGTAGCATTTGGATAACTAGATTCAACTGATCCAGGTTCTCTTATAGATCAGTGAGCTCATCATTGCCTCTATGGACAAACTGAGAGCCTGCTCGCCTCTCCATTGGGGATGATCCCCCAGGCTGTGCATTACCAACACTTGCATGCAAGCATTAGGTCTTGTTATCATCCATAAAATCATAAAACATAAAAATATAAAAACATATTCAACATCTTAAATATTGTTTCTTACCGATGTCACCCCACTGAGAAAGAGGTGGTAGTGGTAGATTATGCTAAGTATTCATTTGAGCTTTGGAAGAATTTGGACAAAGCTTTTGGTTTGTAGGAAATAGAAGATGAAGCATGGAGGAAACCCAGCATCTCCTCTTGTTCTCTCTCTCAATATTTCTTGGCCTCTACATTCTTTGATGAAGTTGATAATGATGAAGAATTTTCTCATACAGTTCATGTTGTTGCTTCCCTCTTTGATTTGAATGCTTCCACCTTCAATCAAGAAGAAAATATTGAAGAGCCATCTTTTTCTGTGTCTCTTGAAGGTGATTTTTCTTCTTGTGATACTATTGATGAAAAATAAGTAACATATGGAGATTCTATTGATATTAATGATGATCCTATCACCCATTCAGTGTTCTTTAAATCTCCTATCTTATATTTTGAGATCTATGTGCCAGATCCTTCACACTTTTTGCATACGTCTCTCATTAATGGTGTGCAACCCAGTGATTTCCAGGATGTCTGCTTAGCCAAATCAAGTCTTATTTGTGTCATACCACTTACCTTAATTTATATCATGTGCTTCAACATCTCCTCCTTTGTTCTTGGCATAAATACTCAGAGCCTTCTTGAAGATTGTGAACATCTCATTCTTTCCTCCTTTCATACAGAGGATTCATTACCAGTGTATTCCCATGAGTCTACTGATATGCTTATATGTAATCCTTTGGATTCTGATTTAGAATCATATTTTCAGGTTGATACACGTATCATACCACCATCCATACCATATACCATACCTCTGAATAATCCTAAGCCTATACAAATCCCAAGTTCACTAGTTGATTCCTCATTGGTCTCTTATGCAGTGATATTTATCTTACATGGTTTGAAGTCTTTCCTATCTTTCAGTGGCTGGTTATCCATGACCTTAGTCATATTTGGACTGATATTAAACATGTTTGGATCTATTCTAAACACTTATGGTTCAGATCTTATGCCCATCAATCATTCATATTTTTACACCTATCAGTTTTCCCGAGTTGCTCATAATTTTCCTAGTCTAGACCCATATCCTCATGGAGCCACTGAAGCCTTTTTCTTTGCTCCATATGCTAATATTTGTGATATATCAGATTTTTATCAGCCTCATATCAAATCTGGAAAGGTGCTACATCATATTGGAATATTGACATGTGATTCACATCACAATTTTGCATTTATTCAAGGAATTGGGTGTGAAATAAATTGTCTTAATTTTTGTACTCTTTGGGAAGGTGTATGCATAGATCTCTTTTCCATTTCAGATTATGTTTTCATATATGAGTTTGACAGCAGCAAGAAGCATTCATATAATGCTCCTACTTTATCAGTTGATGAGATACAAGGAGTCTCTCCTCTTCCTTCTTGCAGGTTCTACACTCTAGCGCATGATCATGGAGTTCATGATTTCTTCAACAAGTCTTCCATCTAGAAGAAGTTAATTCGGGTCATTCAAGTGAAGATAAGGACATGTTGAAGACATATTGTTTCAAATTATGTTCCTTGTCCTTTCTTGAGGGGAGATTTTTCCCATGTGGTTTTTCCTCTTTCCTCACTTTTCTGGACATAATAATTGTTAAAGGGTGACCATAGCCTTGTTGCTGGGACCTATATGCATCTATATTTTTTGTCATACCATCATAAAGTCAAACTTATAGGGGGGTGTTGGAATATATTAAAACCACTTGTTACGGAGAAAAATTCCTATGGCTTGGGGTACCACAAGAGACAGAGTAACCGCATAAATCAATCCTTTCCTATATGCAAGAGAAACCAAACAACTAATACTAAAGGATCTCAAAACATACCTTATTCCAGATAGTTGATGTAGATCCCTATTGAGTTTTTTCACTCTCACTTCTATTAACAATTTGCTCTCTCAACATTCAGCAAACAAGACAAGCATGCTATATAATCATGTTAGACCTACTCTAGCATATATAATCAATAACACATAAGAATTTAAAAGCATCCATGGATTCAATACTCATTTAAATACACATTATTGGACAAGAAAAGATATTTATATTAATATAAATTAGAGATTACAATAGTGACAACCTCTATCGGCACGTCTACGAATCGGAGAAACTGAGTTCTCCACTTGGGCCTCCACCACTTCAATTCTCCATCTCTCAAAAGCAAGCTCACAAGAAAAGGCAAGCTTGGGAAGAACACAAAGTGCTCCAAGGGACAAAGGGATGTAGAATCAAGTATAAGCTCTAGCAACAATGGACTATAGTTTTCTTGCTCTTCAATTCCTTTCCTTTCAATGTATCCAAAGGGTTCCTTATATAGTGCTTCAATGGGGTAATGGAAGGTCAAATCCGAGTGATCTCAAGGCATATGGAAGGCCATGAGACAAGTGACTCGAATCCACATCAAAGAAAACTCCAAAACTATTTGGCCTTTTGCACACATCCCGATGTACGTGGGTTTGAGGGTCAAATCCACGTATATACACGATAATAGGTTTAAAAGTCACATATAGAAAATAATGCATGTTTTTAACGATGATATTGGAAACATCAAAGGTACAAAAATGGTCCATGGGGTCTAAAGATTCTGCAGAGGGATAGGGAAGGCCATTAAGGTGTGATCCACCATGTGTGGTAAAATCAGCTGTAACAGATGCCCCTTAATGTGTGAGGTCAAATGGGTCATACGATGACCAAAATACATTATAAGTTCATCCCAGAAGTAGAGTGATGAAGAACCAGGTGGAAGAACCATCCATCCAACAGTACAATACAATGATCAAACTTTACACATAATTGCAAGTAGATGTAGCAGTCCCGGATACATAAGAGTACAATGGCCATGAATAGGCATGATACAAAATATGACATGTGTGGTCATCGCCATGTACAATATAGATAGATTAGAATCTCCATGATGAAGATATATAAAGGACCATGATCTCCATGAAAGATGAATATATATAATGGATCAAGATCTCCATAATGGCTGGAAATATCTGACATACACTGGAATCAAGTCACAAGAGCTGAAATCTCATGAACATTGGCATGATCAAGAAGGTAGCATATATGAAATGCCACCAATCTGGAAGGTCTTCTACACAATCCACTATGAGTACATGCCCTACTATGTGAATAGAGGTGTCGAGGTCAAACATAGTAGTCCATCGTCCGATTACCGGTCATTGATGTATACCGTTCACAGACACGAGATCATCCATCGATAATGAAAATGGGAATCAAGGTACTAGAGTTCAAACTAACAAGTGTGAATAAATGTGTTGAGGTTGAATACTTGAGGGAATCCATCGATCAGGGGACATTGATGTATTCCCATAACTATCGATGGTGAGAGAACCTACCACGGATGACTGCAAGTCTCAAGGCACTCAAAAATGACTCTAGATTCCTATGCCAGAAGTGTCCCAGAATAAATGATCTGAAGTTGATGGGATGAAATCCACTGGAAGGAGGTCATTAATGCATCCCTCATCATCCAACATGAGGTACTTAGCAAGGCTGTATAATGTGGAAGGACTCGATCATAAAGTGCATGAACCAGTATCAGTACCAGGAATAGCCGACATGCAAAGTCAAGAGAACTAAGGAATGGCCGACTTGGGTTTCAACTTCCTTTGAACAAGAGAATAAAGGAGAATGGTGACTGAATATAGGAAGCATAGACTCGATATACAAAACTAGGACATCTCTGCGACATAGGAGGCATCGACAGAGGCTCCTTAGGGACTGGAAGCTTAACTAGTCGGTGGAGATAAACTCAGAGAAATGAGTACAACTCCTAAATTCAAACTATTAACCCAAACAATGGATGTGATATACAATGCTATGTTCAAAGGAGACACGACTCAACTGCTTCCAAAGATAACATCTTTTCTTGTCCGGCTTTTTGTTTTTTTATTTTATTTTTTGGAATTTTTCAAATATTTTGAAAAGCTTGAAAAAGAATAAAAGTGCTTTATAGTTACAAACAAGGAGGATATGAGTGTCAATGGGAAAACAAACAAGTTCCAAGCAGCGGAACATACCTATGCTCAATGCAAGGATACATGTGTAGGATAACGACACTCGGGGGAAAGTCCCCTCTCGATAAAAATGGGGAATCAAGCTGCAAATGATATATAAAATGGCTCTGCATGGCTAGACATGAGACAAGCTTGGGCTATATAAATGATAATCAAAGTCAAGGAAGCCGACATAAGGCTCAATGAGGCAGGAAAAAATCATGATAATGCAATTACAACTTGACATAAGGGAGTCCTGGGGACAAAGGCCAGGAAAAATATAAAGAGGAGTATGAGGTTCTTGCGCAAAGCCATGGTGATACTATAAAAAGGAATCCCACACCCTAAAGGAAAAAAATGTTGACATGGGCACCAAATGCAACAAAGGATCTAACTAGGGAACCCATGTATGGTCAATCTCTACCATTCACATCATGTCACTTCTAAAACAACAAGAAGGTTCCGTGACAAGATAGAATGGGTTTGTACCTAAGGTTATAATGAAATGGTCATAAGGTCATGCAAAGTGCAAACGGATGTGAAATCTAACCTATATGCCAGTTTATACATAATAACTAAAAGCGGCATGAACGGGTCAAAACCATGGTCGAAAAGGCACTCAAAATGGACTCCTACATCATCAAATTAGTCCAAAACGATCCAAAATGGTCAGAAACAGTTCAAAACTATAGAAAGGGGGTAAAAAATTTCAAATTTTTTCTATAAATAGTAAAAAATTCAAAAATTACATATCATTTGAAATCTTTACCCATTTGAGCTCAAAACTTCCAACACGAATTCCGGGAGCTTTATCTGGTGAAATTCAATACCATTAGTTCCAGGTAACATCTCATGTCCTCCTCTTCCATTTTCATGTAATTTTTTTCAATTTCCATGGTCAAAATTGTTTTTTAGGCTAGTCTAAATTGGTCATTTCGGCCCACATGGATATCGGGGCTTTTTCCATGTATAGGGCTGGCTATACATGGAAAAACCCCCCAAAACCGTGTACATATGCAGCTATTTTGCAAACAACTGCGTATGCAGCCATGCACAAGGTTTTTTAAGGTAAATATTGACCAAAAACTACTTTTAATGTGCAGGATGGTTCTAAAATGGAGGGAGAGGGAGCATGGAGATGTAGAAGAGGCTGTTCGGGGTGATTTAATGGCTCAACAATCTCTACGTGCATGTGGGCTATACATGTTTTGGTGTCTTAGCAGCCTGAGGGCCAAACCAAGACTCTTACAGATGCTAGTAGACTACTCGGATCTAGACTCAGAGTCTTTTCATATCGATGGGATGCCACTCACTATAGAGGTGGAGGACATATATTTCATTACAGGATTGTACCAACGGGGAGAGGTGGTGAACCTACGCTCTCGTGGGCCCAGAGGTGGCCTCACCATTGATGAGTACATTGTAGTATACTGTTTTCCAAACATGAAAAAGGTTGGGAGTCAAATCCCAAAAAAATCCATCCAGGTACTAGGAATGAAGGCCATACTATTGGCACTCGACAGGATAGCTAGTCTAGCATCACTCCACCAAGCCTCATGGCCATTGATGTTCTATGCGGTGGAGTGCATGAGACCCACAATGTACGACTGGAGCACTGCACTGTTGATTAACATGAAGTAGTAGCTCAATGACTGCAAGATGGGTAGGGTATGAAACTTCGGTTTCAGTAGCATACTAAGCAAGTTATTATTTGAGCATGTACCAAGGCTAAGCCCTAGAGTTGATGTTCCTCCTCACAGGGTTTGAGATATTTCCCAACAACGATGGGAGGATGCTATGCGCAGACTGGGTAGAGGTAGGGTGTCTAACCCCTACCCAGCTGACTTCCTTCCATGGTGGCGGCTGCAGATTCTTGCCATCAATGATTATCCCTATGTTGGAATAGATTTTCGGGGATATCCAAACATGCCCCTACCACTAGGAGAAGCATACGGTGATATAGGTAACGAATCCCAAACTGTCTTTTTAAATTTTTTTGTGTTTTTTGATATATTGACTCAAAAGACATGTTTTGGTGTGACGACACATAGTGACAATCTATCATGTGTATGTAGATGTTGGACCACGGCGGCCTGATGGTTTCCATATTCATAGAAGGAGGGGAAGAGGATATGATATCATGGGTGTGGATGTGGATTGGATTCTCCAAAGAATCCACACAAACTTTGTACGCTTGACACACAGGGTACCCATGGCGCAAGTCGAGGACTTTCCTGAGGCCATGCAGCATCAAGTGGTTGGTGTACCATGAGCATGGGTTCGGTTATTCTGATGACTAGCTAGAGCCGTGGTATGCTACCACGATCAGAACCCCCTCCTCCTCCACAGGCTTAGAGACCTGAGAGTGATTCATTTTTGTACTACCATGTATTATATTTTGGTGGCTCGGAAGCCTCATTTTTGTATTATGACACTTATGTATTATGATGTCACATTTTGGATGTTTAATGAAAATTNATGTATGTTTGTGATATGCTTATGGTCTATGAAACAAATGCCAATCTAACACATAGTTAGCATATGAGTCGGCAACTTGATTAAAAATTCTTGGAACATGTATGTATGTTATGTTGTCAAATTGCCATTCTAACAATCTCACACGTAAGAATCTTCGTAATAATGTCAGATCCCTAATATGATACAAGCCATTAAGCTCTGACACTACTAACTACGAATCAAGACGTACCTCAAGAGAGAGAACATCATGTGAAATGGCATCTCGCAATAGCTCGATAACAGCACTATACTTAGCAACATTTTTTGAAGAAGGTCATAAACATATGCCTCCTGAAGACAATACCTGGCCTGTAGGAGTATAAATCACCCAAGTAGCAGAGGCTGAGTGTTGATTGTGGTAGCTAGCACCATCAGCAAATCCTATGTAAGTGGAAGAATCCATTGATATCTACCATAAGAAACGAAGCTAATCAACAAACCCGATCACCATAAGAAAACCTAACTATGCAAAAAATTGTACAATAATATACAATAATCAGCCCTGGCTGAAGGTCATGCATAGTATTTTTTAAGATAGAGCCCATTTCTAGGCTCTGCAAAGGTTGTCCTTTCATAATCCACTAGCTCAGAGGCGCCCTTCTCTAACACATGTTTGACTACATAAGGACCATGCCACATGGGATTAAATTTCCCTGCCCCCAACGGTTGTTTATCTTGATCCCACAAAAGGACCAAATACCCTTCACTAAACCTCCTTGGACGGATAGACTTATCATATTGGACCTTAACGTGATGCTTATTTACTTCTAGAGCCACTAATGCATCTCGGCGCTGCTCATCAAGCTGCTCTAAGTGGACCAAACCTTCCTCCAATGTGGAAGTGTCTGGTAAAATCTCTATAGCTAGCTTCAATGAAGGGATTTCACATTCAATCGGAAAGACAGACTCCACTCCATGTATGAGATGATATGGAGAAAAACCAATGGCAGTCTTAATCGCGGTCCTATAGGCTCACAAAGTAGGATATAACATGATATGCCAATTCATCTTGCTTTGTGCGATGGTTCATTGGAGAATGGAATTAAGTGATTTGTTGACTGCTTCAACCTATCCATTCGCTTGAGGATAATAAGAAGAGGAGTGCTCCTGCTTATACCCTAACTTCGAGGCCAACTCTTCCATCATTCTATTCTGAAAGTGCCTACCATGGTCAGTGACAAGATCTTTCAAAATTCTGAACTAAGTAATAAGTTGGTTGAATACGAAATGCATGGTTGTCTCACCATTGGATTTAACTATGGGCATAGCCTCAGCCCATTTCGTGAAATAATCAATAGCCACTATAATATGATGATGCCCCCCAGCCAAAGCTAGGTTTCAATCCATGAATTCAAGCCCCCACTTGGTGAAGGGACCGGCGGTGATAATCGAATGTAATGGGATAGGATGTGAGCACATATTGTGTGCAAACACCTGGTAAGGGTGACACTTCTTGACCACATTGAAACAATATTTGAAGATCGACGACCAAAAATATCCCACTCTCAATATTTTTTGGGCTATAGAAATCCCAAATAAATGACCACCACACACCCCTCCATGGCAATCATTTAGCACAAGATCAACCTCCTCATGGGTTAAACAACGACGTAAAATGGAATCTACCTCACGGCGGTACAAAGTGTTATCCACTATAAGGTAGTTCTAAGATACGTGATGTAATCATCATCACTCATCATGTGAAAGGTGAATAGGGACCTTCAACATTTGTAAATATATGATTATATCCCCATACCATGGATCCAAATTTGAGAAAAGGAAAATATGCTCATCGACAAACGTATCCTCATAAACCTCCTCCTCCTCCTCACTTGGAAAATCCGAAATGAGCTTTGCAAAAATCAACAATTTCTTTGATTTCACCGAAACAAACTCGAGATCGAATTCTTGCAAAATAACAATCCACTTATTATACTTTCCCTCGATCATCCTTCTAGTGAGGATGAACTAAAATGAACTGACATGAGCTACCACCAAGGTCCGATGAAGGAGAATGTAATTTCTCAATCTCTGAACCACATGAACGGTGGCTAAGGCAAGTTTCTCCACACGGTAATAATGGATTTCCACATCTATAAGGTTTTGGCTCAAATAATATATGACATGCTCATGGAGCTCCTCATCCTCCTAAACCAAAACCATACCAATCATCTCCATGGAAGCGGCCACATAAATCAAAAAGTCATGGCTATAGTTGGGTGGACTAAGCACAGGGGGCGATGCTAAGGCTCACTCACCCTAGTAAAAGGTAGTGTCCTTCTTTAAAATATGCATAAAGCCTTTAGTCAAATTGGCAAAGTTAACCACGAATCTCCGTAATAAATTCTACATGCCTTGCAAACATTGAATATGTCTAATATTTCACGAGGGAGACAATTGAAGTATTGCCTCAACCTTTAAGGGATCAACTCTTATACCCTCCTTGGAAACAATGAACCCTAGCAAGCGACCGGACTTCATGCAAAAGATGAATTTACAAGGATTTAACCTAACCAGTTAATGGTGGCATCTTTTGAATACTAATCTCAAATGGTAGGGATGACTCACTCTCAGTCGAGAATGAGCAGCAAGGTCATCTAAAAAGACTTCAATAATTGATTTGAGATCATGAAAAATAAAGGTCATAGGCCGCTGAAATGTGGCTCGGGCATTTTTAAGACCGAAAGGCATATTTTGATATGAAAATGTACCCTAAGGACAAATAAATGTAGTTTTGTGTTGATCCCCGCATTTGATCTGAATCTGATTATATCTGGAAAAGCCGTCCATAAAGGAAAATACCTCGCTTCCCATACACTCATCCAAAATTTGATCAATAAATGGTGTGGGAAAATTATCCTTAGGATAAGCACGATTTAAATCACAAAAATCAGTGCATATATGGATCATTCCCTACTTCTTATCAACCAGAATGGGGTTTGAAACCCACTCCGTCAAGGGAACGGGATAGATAAAACCGGATTTTAACAGCTTCTCTATCTTAGCCTTAATCGTGGGTGCTTTTATAGGATTCAACACACACAAACGTTGTCAAATAGGCTTCGCATTTGGATAGGTCTTAATTTCATGTTCGACAATGTGAGGGTCAATACCTAGAATTTCTTCATATGACCAAGCAAAGATGTCACGAAACTCTTTGAACAGCTTGGTATACTCCTAAATGTCATCATGGGAATAGTCTGCCCCAATATAGAGATTATCATCTTGCCAGGATCATGATAGATATTGATAGGAATAGTAGGTGATATATTCACCATGTTCCCATCATCCATATGACCAGGAGAGCTTAATGGAACCACGCGACTACCAATATTCTCACTAAGAATCTCCCTAAAGCCCTCACATTCCAAACGGTCAAGCTCGGGAAGAAAATAGGATCTATGATGTAACTCTTCCCAAGGTGTCTCAACCCCAAACATGGCCTCAATAATAGCTTCATCTGATGGAAAAACACTATCAAGGCAATCCTGTGCATGAGAGGACTCAACTACCCATGCAGGAAGCACATACAGGTCATCCTCCTCCGTCCGCGAAGAGGAAGGACTAGGCTTTGCAACACAATCAATATTCGCTTGATATGCTATCATTACTATAGGCAACGACACATCCATTTCGATAGGCCCATTCAAAGGACTCGATGAAGGAAAAATCCAATGATATTCCATATGGGCAGTGAGAAAAGACACAAAATTCAATGAATATGAAGCCCCACCAAATCTAGATCCAATGATAAGAATGGGTGCAGGACAACCAAAGGTCCCCATAAGGGATGGATACATACCTACACCCACACTCCCAGTTGTCAGCTAAGAATGATCGATAATCGAGATGGAAGCTCCCAATGATGCATTAACACTCAGATTTTTGAATGATGTCTGATCAATCGTAACAATATTCTTATTAAATGGAAAGCATACTACTCGAAATAGAGAAGAGGCTATAGCTTGCATGCTATACATCCAATTCTGACCCAGTAAAAGATTGTAATCAAGGGGCACATCAACCACCTCGACCTCGATTGCAATGGTCTTCCCTCCCAAACGAACCTTAAGAGAAGGAAGAATTTTGTGCAGCCAAAACGATTTAGCATCAAAGGTAGTCAACATGTTAGTGGATTGAGACAACTCAGGAGAACCCAAACCCTTCCAGCATGACAAAGACATCACGAAAGCAGCAGCGCCTTCGTCAATCACAGTGCGTTTGATGGTCATGTTAAGACACTCTACGTGAATCAAGAGAGACACATAGTAAGGAAAGTGAGGCTGTAGTCCCATGGTTTCGAATTTCATGACGGAAGAAGATCTATCATCATTCACCCCAAAAGTAGAAAGCAAATATTTCCTTTGTGAAGGACAACTATGAAGTACTTCAAGTGCAGACATCGCACAAGGAGTTTGGCCCAAATCCTTGACAACAAAATAGTTCTAGGCATCTTGAGCATTAGGATTGTGCTCCGAATGCTTTAGAACTCCTTGAGGAATGTGAGGTTCAATCTCAGGTTTATCCATAGGGTTTTCAATATGCAAATGGATTTCAGTTGGAGTGGGTTCCTTCCCAAGGTCCGGTTGTGATGAACCATAGTCTTTCGCACGAATCACAACCTTAGTAGCATGCACCATGTTGATGCAGGCATGAGCAGTACTGGTTTCCAGTGGATTTTGATCTCCACCCAATGTAGAATGAGGATCATGGATCCTCGAGTTCATATTTTTATTATGGGGTAAAGGATTGGTCAGTACAGCTGGGTCTTGTGCTATGAACCTCGAGGCATATTCCATACGAGGGAACAAGTGAGTGAGGTGATCATCCTTACACAATTTGCAAGGAAACTTAACCTTACGTTTAGAATACTTGTCCCCCCCAGCATTGCGAGTGTTCTTGTCATTAAAATTGGTGTTTTCATTCTTGTTTCCACCCTTACGATTGTTTTTACCCTTTTTCTTATTCCTTCTGGGCTACTGGTTTCCCTTCTAGTTCGATGATTGCATGAAAAGTACACTCACCGTTCGGGTGGGTTGAGATGAAGTCATGGCTTGTCCCAAAGTAGATTGATTAATAGACAATTGACTCACTTGTTTCACAACTGAATCCACAGGTTTAGTACTTTTACAACCCACAATGCCATTGGCATGTGGTCCAGGCTTGATCTTGGGATCGAAACTAGAATGCGAAGCATTAGGTATGATCTCATATAACAGTCCAGATTGAGCATAAATCAAATCCAATTCTTGTGCCCTAAAAATTGCGTGTTCCTTGTTCTGGACTCTAGATGTAGAAACATCCTTCGTGATGTAAGGTAGAAACGATTTAAGGAAACACTCAAGGAGAAACTCTGATGGTATGAATGCTTTAATCAACCTCTTCTATCTATGCCACTCTTGGATATGATTCAAGATATGTGTGGCTTTATCTTGTTGAAATGTCGACAAGAGTTATGTACCAATGTCGTAACTCATGGGTAGCTAGAAGTGATTGAGGAAAGTCATAGCAAGGTCATCAAACAAAATGAATGCCCCCCTCGGTAACTCTATGTACCATTTCGCTGCAGGCTCGATGAGGGTGCATTGAAATAGTATTAAATGGATTGAGTCATCATGTAAGGAATTGGAAGAGCACCAAAGGTGAAAGGTAGTGACATGTTCACTAGGATGTTCTCCTACTTTGCCCTTGAATTTGACAATGTCTGAGGGAAGCTTGTTAGGGATAGTCGACCAAGCTAGGTCATGAGATACCAGATCATTCATTAGTCTTGACAAGTTAGGTAAATTTAACGTTGCGAGGAAAGGGAGCCTAGGTTGAGCCAGTCTATGCCACGCTCCCGTATAGTTTTGGTTCATATAAGGATGACTACTGTAAATACCATGGCCTTGGCCATAATATCCTCCTCCCATTTGACTCGTGTAGGGCTGCATGGAAGCATTATGATTTGGTTTACCTTGACTATGCGGTTCTACAAAGCCATAACTAGAAGATTAAGTGGGTTTTTAATACCCGTACCCATAAGGTTGATAGCTCTATCCATAATACGGTCCATAAGATTGTCCATGAGAAGTTCCATAAGATGTCCCATGGGATGTCCCATGAGAAGCTCCATAAGTAGGGATATGGGGAAATCCTTGCGAGGGACCATAAGACGATCCAGAAATAGGAATATGAACTCCTGAGACAACATGAGGTACTTGAATCTGAGATACTATTGTGCGAATAGGCGCAGTATGAACATGACTAGTAGAAACATTCCGACCCAAAGGAGCATGTGAATGAGGGGGAGGAAGGGTTGTTGAAAATGCGTTCGAAGGAGTAGGAATTGAGGATGAAGGGACATGTGAAGGGATGTAAGTGGTATTCCCTATGGTCACTTGTCTTGGTTCTGGTATCCACATATGACTACTAAAACTAGGTCTAGGACAAACATGTGAGGTAGCTTCCACTACCAGGATGGAAGGTGCAATGTGACTAGTGCTCCCTAATCTCTTCGCATGGAAGGGAATAGGAGTGCCCCCAAGAGTAGTGCTAGGTTCAATTTTTAACTCGGCATGATGTTCCGGATCATGTGCAGGGATATTAGGCATACCATAATGAACATGACTAGTGCTTGTGGGTTCATGATGAGTCTTGTCGCCCAGAAACCAATACCGGCGATATGTGAATGAGGGATCATAACCAAAATGTGAAGGTATTTCTGGTGAAGGATCACATACAAGAGTAGGATATTCCTCCCCAACCTCTTGAGGTGGAGAAGGCATATTAGGAATCTCATCCTCGTGATCTCCCACCGTGTGTGAATTAATGTGAGAAGTAGTCTTCCCAGACTGTCTCTTTCTCTCTCCCAAAGGAAGAGGAGATGTGGGAGGCGAAAGTCCTGCTAAACGATGAGAATCATGAAGTGCTACACCTGAATCCACAATGACTCAAAAAATGAAAAAGACTCTTTCTAATTATGCAAACCCTAGGCAAACTAGCATGCACAGAGCATACACCTATTCAATGTAAAGCCAAATCACAAGCAAACAAAGGTAGGATATGTGAGCTCCTGAATGAAGTAGGTATGTCTCACCTAGGAGAGGCTTGAGACTCCCATACATCACAAGAGGAGGTTCGTAACCAATTATAGTGGCCCTCATCTTCAATGCATATAGCGACTATGCTGTCCAACCACTACCTGGCCAGGACACCTACAAAATAACCTCTGCAAAGTACCCCCTCGATAACCTAGGTAAGGAAACTAAGGTCACCTCAATAAAATCAATGCTCAAGTGGACAGTCACAGGCGGGATTGACCGTATGGGAAAGGTAGCAAATCCCAAAACTCCCGAAAGATCCCCCAGATATGAATACAATCCTGGAAATATCTCTGTTGCTACTCAGTTATGACCAGGGGTCATCCCAATCATTAACCACTCACACTGCCTTGTGCTTAACTCCCTTGTAAGAGGAGGATCCTGAGAAACACTAATTATACCAAGTAATTTCACACTCTCACCTAGACAGACACATTGTTATACCAAAATCCTGTCACCATCATGTGATAAGACATTTGACATACCTACTTGCCCTGAATCCTAGCTTCTGGAGTGGAAACTCATATCATTTGTCAATATTTTCATGCAAATTCACAGCACCTCGCTTGACCCTTTATCCATACCCGGTACCCTTGTTTGCACTTCCCATAGTCTATTTCCCACAAGAAGTGCCACCGCTTATGGCCCTTAGTCCATAAGCGGTTATTACCAGAACCACTCTGTCACTAAAGGAGAAACGCGGTACCCTAGGTAAAAAGGGAAAAAGAGAAGCTTTTCGAGGCTTCTAGATGATAAGCCTCGAGATATCCCTTATCACTATTGTTGTGGGTCTGTTTAGTTTGAGATCCCCCATCCTAGGATCTTGGAGGCCACCTCACCCACAAATCTCTCAACCTACCCTATCCATCTACCCTTATAAATACAAGCTTATGGCCATGGTTGAGGGGGAGAACTCTTAAGGCATTGTTATGTTGTTGTATTTATCACTTGGTCCATATCATTGGAGAGCATAGAGAGATCTAGAGTCGGAGCTTATGGGGATGAGAATGCTTGGTTTCATGGAGATGCATGTCAACGCTAAGACTTGGTTGTAAACTTATTCATATTTATTTAATGCAAGTTGATTTCTGTCCCACATATATTGTTGATGTTTGATTTCATATATATGTTGTTAGATTCCTTAGTCACTAGCATAGATTAGTAGATTATATGATGGTTGCTTTGATCTGTTTCGTGTTGAGATTATTGCAGGTACACAGGGTGACTATCAAAGCATTGCATTCCAGGTATCTACGAATGGAACACCTTGCTGTCCACAGGAGGTGAAATATTCCAGCTAACAAATCTGGCGACTCCACTAGGGAATAGTTATATCAGTTGTTCTGATCTTCCTCAGTCTGCAACTCTTGTCCAAATCCAAGCTCTTTCTTCTTCAACTCTCTTTTGTCAGATCTACTGTCTGACTTTCTTCATTTGGGTTTGAAACTTCCAGATATGTTTAGATCTGAATTATTTTCGACCTTTTATGCTCTTTTTTATTCTTTATCTATCAGTTTTTACCTTGATCTGGTCTTTTTCTGACTTGATATGTCATTCTCTATGTGCTTTGGATTTATACAGGGAATCGCACATGCTATGTTAACCATACATGGTGCCACCACATGAATCCAATGAGTAAGGAGCGGTTCTGCCTCAAAACTACCTGTCAGAAGCTTAATTTGCGCGGTGCTAGGTAGGCCCTATTCCAGACTTTGTATTTTGATTTTTATGTGTTTTTGGCTTACTTTTTAATGAAAATGAAGTGTAGTTTTGAAAAAAAAATCTCCCTCACAGCTAAGAGGGGCCATGAATTGTGTATTCTGCAGTCGCTTTGAGTGTTATATGCCCTCTGCATTCAAAGAGAGTTTGTGTTTCTTGCATTAGATTTTACATTATTTTCTTTGCTTGAAACCTCTTGCTCTTTTATGTAGATATTATTCATTGGAATTGGAAATGTACATTTCATTTTCATGTGTAGGATTTGGTTTGTTTGGACTTGGAATGCATGAGTGATCCATGTTGTTTTGAGTCTTTCTTTTCTTGGGTGATTCTTGTTTCCTTTTGCATGCTGATTTTTTCAGTGCTTGGTAGGAAATATTGGTTCTTCATTTCCTTGTTTGTTTCAAAGAGAAGTTTTAGTTTTCTCTCTCTTTTGCTTTATTCACAAGTTTGTTGAACAATTTTCTTCTTGTTTTGTGCATTATTGTTTGAAATTCTAGATCTTACTTTCATTAAGAAGAAATATCTGTTTTCAGCTTTGCGTGCATTAGAGTTACTTTTGTTTGGAAACGTTAGTGAAATCATCTTTCCATTAAGTTTTTATGCATCTTTTTCAAGCATGAAAAGATAGGAAACATTTTTGGTTTATTTATGTTAGATGTTCTCTAGATCTCTTTTTTATTTGCCTTTAAGATCATTGGGGTGCATTGATATTTCCCTTTTCATTTGAACAGATAGAATTGCATTTGCATTTGGGTGTTAATTTTTGGGAAGAAAAGTAAATCTCTCTCCCTCTCTTAGGTAGAATTTCATTGAAGAGGAAAAATTGCATTATCATATAGATCATTATGCATCTTCTTTAATTCAAGTTTTCACTCCATGGTTCCACCTAAATGTACAAGATAAAATTAACAGTACTACTAGGTTAAAACTTTTAGAAATTTGAGTGATAAGTTAGAGACGTGTTCGGGCATTGTTAAGCGTAGGAGTTGTCGTTATTTGTCTCTATTACATCCTGAGACTCGCGCAGTTCTTCCACGTACCGTCGGTATATCGAATGGCCTTTCACGTACCCTTGAGGTATATAGAACAGTACTTCATATACTTTATTGTATATCGGAAGGCCCCTTGTGTACGGTTATGCATTAGATAGCACTACTACTGATTTGAACTCCTCGTACCTTGATTATATCAGGAGACCCTTTTAGAAATCCTCAAACCATCTAAGTTATCCTTTTGGCCTATCCTATGAGGTTCTTGAATCTTATCCACTCCTTTCACATGTTTTCTTGTTGCTTTTAGTTTGAGTAGTACTTGCTCGTGCGTGGTAGTTAGGGGGTTATTAGAGAGTTTAGAGAGGACATCCTCATCTGGGAATACCACTAAAGAGGTCCCTTTCCAAGGTGTACCTTTTGTATTCCCTCCAAGTGAAGGTATTGGTCCTCCCTTTATTTCCACTCTAAATCTTCCTAGATTGAGTATAGGATTACCAGTATGGCTGTTTAATCCATTAATTCCTATTAAACCTAATGTCTCAAATGTCACCTCTCCTCCGGGAGAGGATTAGCCTCAACCTAATCCTGCTCCTTCTTCACTGATTGTTGCTTCATCCCTTTCTTCTTCTTCACTTAACCAAAGCTCTATGGTTAGTAGTCATGTGGATAAGAAGAAGAAGAAAGGGAAGAGTAAAAAGAAGAAGGATAAGAAAGAGAAAAAGCAGCAACCATCTATTCTTGATCGTGCCCATTCTAGGAGAACACTTGGAAAACCCAAGTTCCCTTGTAATATTTGCAAGGGGGGCCACCTTCTTAAGGAATGTCCCGGTCTCTCCTTTGTACAAGAAGAGTGGTCTAAAAGTTCCAAACCGTCTAGTCATCAACCTCTGATCATCATGTTGACGATACTCCCTCAACCAGTGACCCATCGGTAAAAGGTCGTAAGGGTAAAGTCTTGTATCCTTGTTTGATATGTAAGGCTATGCATCGTACTTTTCTTTGTCCAAGCATGGATGAAGCTTCACGTTGGTTGGAAAATATTACTGATCATCAATAGGTGATTCCAACAAGTGATAGTAAGTTATCCCTTAATCCCCCACTGGTTGACCAAGTGGTCGATTCAGATTTATTTGTGGTTGATCCCACTCTTCCTTTGGAGAGTGAAGTTAAAGTGGTCAAGTCGGTGTCATTTCCACCCGATCCCACTCTTCCATCAGAGAGTGTTAATACTAAAGTATTCTCTTTGACCAAATCTTCATCTTGTTCTTCTCTTCCAGTAGAGAATGAACCAAAACCTGCCAGAGTTTTTATGCTTCGTTCTAATTGTTCTCGACAAGAGGAAATTTTTTCTATTTCGACAGAAACCTCTCCGAGTAGTGAAGTTATTTCTTTTGACTGGAGTAACCTAACAGAGTCTTGTCTTCATTCGAGAGTTCCTTTATAGATAGTTGTGAATGTTACTGCTAGGTGGATACTTCACACTATTGTTGACGAAGGGGCTTCTGTTAGTATTCTATCCTCAACTGCTTGGAAAGCTTTAGGCTCTCCTCAGCTTGTTCCAGCCACTGATCAGATATTGGCTTTTAATCACAAGCCTACTGTACCTTTAGGGACCCTTCCTTATTTGCCTATTACATTAGGAGGGAAAATTGTATGTATCGATGTTATGGTTGTCCAAGGTCCTTTAGATTTAAATATGCTCCTTGGATGTGATTATGTCTATGCCATGAAGGCTATTGTGTCCACACTCTTTAGAGTTATTCATTTTCCCCATTATGGGAATATTGTGACCATTGATCAGCTTTCTTTTGTTACACGTAACCATCGCATTACTCCTAGTAATCAGGCTTCCCTGAATGTGCCACATGTTCTTGTGGCTCTTTCCCCTTCTAGTTAGCTTCTTCCCATCATAGGTAAAATGGGGGGCATGGCTCTAGTATATGGACATAATAATGGATCTAAGTCGCTATATTTTATGTAATGAGGGCAACCTACCAACCTCTGGATATCATGTTGGATAGGAGCAGGTTTGAGAGCATAGCTTACTCTTGGTTTCAAGCTCATTAAAAAATAAAAAATCTCCTTAAGCATAGTTTACCCTTTTGGTTTCAAGCTTTCATAAAAATGAAACCATGTCTAAAGCATGGTTTACCCTTTCAGTTTCAAGCTTGTATAAAAATGAAACCATGTCTAGAGCATAGTTTACTTTTGGTTTCAAGCTCATTAAAAAATAAAACCACTCCTTAAGCATAATTTATGCTTTTGGTTTCAAGCTTGCATAAAAATGAAACCATGTTCTGAGAAAATTTCCCATTCTATGTCAAGCTCGTTAAAAAATGAAATGGATCTCCTTAAGTATAGTTTACCTTTTGGTTTCAATCTTGCATAAAAATGAAATCATTCTTGAGCATAGTTCATTTTCTATTTCAAGCTCGTTAAAAAATGAAGTAGGTTTCCTTAAGCATGGTTTACTCTTTTGGTTTCAAGCTTGCATAAATAATGAAACCATGTTCCAAGCATAGTTACCCTTTGTTTCAAGCTTGCATAAAAATGAAATAGATCCCCTTCCCTTGATTTGAGTCTTCACTTTAGTGTTAGAACATGAACCTTCACCTACCCAATTCTCGTTCTTCCTACCCCCCTGGTGAACATTTTCACATTAGTAACCAGGTTTTTAGGTTGGGTATGGAAGAAGAATCATAAAATGAAATGAAGCTTGGGGGCATGTCGAGCCCTTATCAACCATTCTAAGGGTAAGCTTCACTAGCAATCATGCTGGGGGAAATATTCCAACCTATGTATATCATGTTAATGGGATTTTTCAAGCATAGTTTATCCATTGGTTTCGATCTTGTGTAAAAATGAAACCAATCTTTGAGCATTCTTTCAACTGATCTTCGAGCTCATTAAAAATAGTAAGATGGGGTTGAGCTTACTTTTCATTTTTCGTGCTCTGGTTAAAACATGAAATTTGGTTTGAGCTTAGTTTATTACTTTTTCGTGCTCTGGATTCAAACATGAAAAAGGTTAATAGAGTCTTCTTTAAACTCTTTTCGGGCTCCTTAAATACGAAAAGATTGTCGAGCGATATTGTCTTATTCATGCTTGTAAAAGTATTTGAAGAGACATCCTTCCAATGGTATGTTATCTCTTTTTCGGTTCGGATAGGACTATTTACAAAAAAGGAACACTCCATCCAATCATGACTAGAAGAGTTCTCTAAGGTATGATTTTATACTTTTTCAAACCTTAGAGACTAAATCATACAAAAAAGGACTCCTTTGGAGTCTTCTTCTGTATTCGTTCAGACTCTCTAAACATGAATGATATAGAGTTTTATTTCAGTGGACTCGTTAAATTAAACATTAAGAGACCCGTGTTGGGATTGAACCCCTCCTCTCCCAGGTTTGTAGAATATACAAGTTTGGACTTGTCTTCCAACAAGCTATATCGAGTGTTTTTTACCCTCTTTGAACTCGTAAAACTGAAAAGAGGCACTCATTGATCATGATGGGGGAAATGGGAAGGGAATCATTTTGCAAATAATGGAAATTTTTTGTCGTTACCTTTGAACATGGCACTTATCTGCACAATCATGTTAGTCAATTGGGTATTTAGCTGATCTCTGTGATGATCCACTTTCACGAGTCATGTCACTCCTTTGAGTATTTCAAAAGAATGTATTGTCCATTGTCGCATTGTGTGTCTGTCCCATCTAGTCATGCTGCCAAGTCTTTTGTCGTGTTGTTCGATGTTCAAAGGGGATCTAAAGAAGTGTCATTTCTACAGTCCACATAGTCTTTTTGTCAGTATCTTTGAGTCAGTCATATGGTTACTACATGCACATCATTCTATAATTATGTTCCAAGTTTCGTGTCATCAATGTGGGACTCATCATGGCCCTCCTTCGACGATATTTTTCTCATCGACATCAGCTAATCATCCAGGAAATAGTATTAGAAACAATGATTGGTACCTTGAGATCTGTATGCCTTAATGACAAATTCTCTCGCCCTCGACATAGGTTGACATCATTGACCTTTGATCAATAGAATCGACTGAGTGTTCAACATCAGGACATCTATTCACACTTAGTATATTGTACTATAGTACCTTGGAAATCATTGACAATAATGGTGATCTCCCTCGCACTTGTTAATGGTTCACATTGTTGGTCAATAATCAAGTGGTTTCTACCATGTTTGACTTCAGATCATTGTAATCACATGGATGGAATCGTACTTTGTAGAAGACGAGACGAAGACCCTGGGTATTTGTTTAAAGCGTTCATTACTTTTCCCCAGGTTTCAATGGAGTTTTGTATATCTAGCATGGATCCACATTTGTATGGTCGTGGCTATGCTCAAATTTGTGTCTGTATGACATAGATCTACATTGTATGTCTGGTAGCTATGTCCAAGTTTGAGCCCTCTATCACATGGATCTACGCTATATTCTATTAGCCATGCTTGTTTATTCCTCTCATGGATCTGCCTTGTATTGGTCTACAGCTATGAGTTTGGTTACTTGTGTCTATGAGTCAACATACTGATGTACTACAGATGCCTACTTGACAACTTACTCCGATCGAGCCAATATTTTTTCCTCATGGCAATGACTTGTTCTCTCAAAGCTCTCATTTAACATATCCCTCTAAGACTCATGCTTTGGGGGGCATCCTGTTATACAAAAATCCTATCACCATTATGCGATAAGACATTTGACATACCTACTTGCCCTGAATCCCAGCTTCTAAAGTGGAAACTCATATCATTTTTCAATCTTTTCATGCAAATTCCCAACACTGCGCTTGACCCTTTATCCATACGTGATACCCTTGTTCACACCACCCATACTTTGTTGCCCACAAGCGGTGCCACTGCTTACGGCCCTTAGTCCATAAGCAGTTATTACTAGAACTGCTATGTCACTAAAGGCGAAACGTGGTACCCTGGGTAAAAAGGGAAAAAATAGAAGCTTCTCGAGGCTTCTAGATGATAAGCCTCGAGATATCCCTTATCCCTATTGTTGTGGGTCTGTTGAGTTTGAGATCCCCCATCCTAGGATCTTGGAGGCCACCTCACCCACAAATCTCTCAACTTACCCTATCCTTCTAGCCTTATAAATACAATCTTATGTCCATGGTTGAGGGGGATAACTCTTAAGGCATTATTATGCTATTGGATTGATCACTTGGTCCATATCATTGGAGAGCATAGAGAGAGCTAGAGTCAGAGCTTATGGGGATGAGAATGCTTGGTTTCATGGAGATGCATGTCAACACTAAGGCTTGGTTGTAAACTTGTTCATATTTCTTTAACACAAGTTGATTTTTGTCCCACATATATTGTTGATGTTTGATTCCATATATATGTTGTTAGATTCCTTAGTCACTAGCATAGATTAGTAGATTATACTATGGTTTCTTTGATATGTTTCGTGTTGAGCTTATTGTAGTTACACAGGGTGACTATCAAAGAATTGCATTCCAAGTATCTACGACGTATAGGGAGAGTCTTCAACCTCTGTCCTCTATTTGTTCTAGATTTGAACCATTCAGACCAATGGAACACCTTGCTATCCACAGGAGGTGAAATATTCCAGGTAACACATATACATGTTTCGTTTAGTGGTCTTGGAGAATTTACTCACAATGAACTATTCCAAGACCCTAAAACCTAATCTTGTTGGTGCACCCTATAAAATAAAAGAGTGTAATTCATTTAATTATGCGTTGATTTTAATTGGCTTATGACTCAAAAGGGAAAATGATCGTGCAACTAATGGTTTTATGACGCAGCAAGAAGTAAAATGCACACCTAACAATCAATGCGAATGCACTGTGTCAAATGAAAAATGGGGCATGATACTACATGAAATGCAAAATTTTCCTTCAAATGAAAATGCAATCATTCCTATATGAAAATCTAACTAATACTTCTCGATGCAAACCTAGTGAAAGTACCATGCAAAATGAAAAATGCAATAATGCATAATGATGCAAAAAAGCAGATATTTTTGTATTTTTTGAATTGAAATGATATAATAAAGAAAAATAATGACTCTACCACCCACAGACTCTGCAATCACTATCAAATAGCACCCACGTAAACTACTAAGGTAAAAGAGACCTAATGCACTAATCCCAAAACAAAAAATAGAAAATGCAATGACAAAAACATTCTTAAAAAATAAAAAATAAAAAGCATCTCTAGTTAGAAACAGAGGTGTATATAGACCCTAGAAGCATCCAAGGAGACTCAACAATCATCAAAACTCACCCAGCAACACTTAATCTTCCCCACAAAGGCAAAACTCAGGGCATACACGACTGTGTGCAGAAAACTTGCGTATATATGCAGATATCCTAGTAAAAACCGCATGTACACATGACTATGAAGACAAAACTCACGTACAGAAAGAAAAAGAGATAAAAAAGAAGGTAAATAGATAATCTGAGACAAAATTTACTCCTATCAGACACTACCAGGAAAACATGCCCCCGGACTCGACTCAGAAACAGAGAAATTAGAGCAATTCAAGAACAATGAATGTCAATAAAAACCCCCAAAGGAAATGACTAGGAACTCCCTAGTATGACCACCAATTCTATTACGGAGAAAAATTCCTATGGCTTGGGGTACCACAACAGACAAAGTAACCGCAAAAATCAATCCTTTCCTATATGCAAGAGAGACCAAACATCTAACACTAAAGGATATTGAAACATACCTTATTCCGGATGGTTGATGTAGATCCCCGTTGAGCTTTTCCAGTCTCGCTTGTATTAACAATTTTCTCTCTCAACATTCAGCAAACAAGACAAGCATGCTATATAATCGTGTTAGACCTACTCTAGCATATATAATCAATAACATATAAGCATTTAAAAGCATCCATGGATTCAATACTCATTTAAATACACATTATTGGATAGGAAAAGATATTTCTATTAATATAAATAAGATATTACAATAGTGACAACCTCTGTCGGCACGTCTGCGAATTGGAGAAACTGAGTCCTCCACCTAGGCCTCCACCACTTCAATCCTCCATCTCTCGATAGCAAGCTCACAAGCAAAGGAAAGCTTGGGAAGAACACAAAGTGCTCTAAGGGACAGAGGGATGTAGACTCAAGTATAAGCTCCGGAAACAATGGACTATAGTTTTCTTGCTCTTCAATTTCTCTCCTTTCAATGTATCCAAAGGATTCCTTATATAGTGCTTCAATGGGGTAATGGAAGGTCAAATCTGAGCAATCTCAAGGCATATGGAAGGCCAAGAGACAAGTGACTTAGATTCACATCAAGGAAAACTCCAAAACTATTTGGCCTTTTGCACACATCCTAATGTATGCGGGTTTGAGGGTCAAATCCATGTATATACGCGAGAATAGGTTTAAAAGTCATGTATATCAAATAATGCATGTTTTTAGGGATGATCTTGGAAACATGAAAGGTACAAAAATGTTCCATGGGATATAAAGATTTTGCAGAGGGACAGGGAAGGCCATTAAGGTGTGATCCACCATGTGTGGTAAAATCAGCTGTAACACCACTCATAACTTAGGATAAAATAATTAATCATTATTTGATTAATTATTCACCCACTAGCTTAATTATTTAGCATCCACTTCCACCTTAATGTCAATACATGACATCTATATCCTAGGGATTATTTATTTATAATTCCTGGTTGATCTTGACCACCTTTTGACCATCCAAGATTAGTATACAACACTTTACAGTAGATTCTGTTTATTCTTCTTTTCCTGTTTTTCTATGGATAAGGTAAAGCTAGTCAAACTAGGAAACTAGGTGTTTTTGTTTCCAACCCATCCTTCATGACTTTTCCTCCATTTTCTAGGATTAGCATGTTTTTTTCCATCTCCTTGATAACTCACTCATGATTTTTCCAATTCGTGAGGTGCTTGATATATTTGGGAAGTGCTTTAGCCACTAATGGGGGTTTGCAATATTTTGGTAGGTCGGCCTTTTTGAGCTTTATGATTTGTCTCCATACAAATTGATTTTCCTCTGAGGGATTTACTATTTATGTACACTATTATTCATCATTATTCAATGGAAGGATATACACCAATATTCATGTCCTTATTCATGTGATTCAGTCTCTTTTCTTCTCTCTATTTTTCTTATGTATGCTTGTGAGAATTCTTAGTAGCAAGATCTATTTCATGTGCTTCTTCTTAGAATCATTGCTCATAGCATTGATCTATTACTTCTACACAACATTCCATAACTTTGTTTTTAGTTTCATGTCGTCAATGTGGGATTCATCATGGCCCTCCTTCAACGAGACTATTCGTATCAACATCATCTCATCATCCAAGAATTAGTCTTAGAAACAAGTTTAGTACCTTGAGGTCTGTATGCCTTAATGATGTATTCTCTCACTCTCAACATAGGTTCACATCATTGACCTTTGATCGATATAATCAACTAAGTGTTCGGTATCAAATCATCCATTCACACTCAAGAGATTGTACTAGGGTACCTTAGGAATCATTGACATTAATGGTGATCTCCCTCGCGCTTGTTAATGGTTCACATCATTGACCGGTAATCGAGTGGTTTCTACCATGTTCGACTTCAAATCATTGTAATCACATGGATATAATCGTACTTTGTGGAAGATGAGACAAACACCCTGCTTTGGTATCTATTAAAAGCACTCATTGCTTTCCCCAAGTTGCGATGGAGTATATTGTATAAGTCCTAGCATGGATCCACATTTGTATGGTTGTGGTTGTGATCAAGTTTGTGTTCATTTGACATAGATCTATAGTGTATTCCTGGTAGATATGTCCCAAATTTGAGTCCTTTATCACATGGATCTACGCTATATTCCAGTAGCCATGTTTGTTAATCTCTCTCATGGATCTGCCTTGTATTGCTCTACAGCCATGATGAGGACACATTTGGTCATGAGTCAAAAGTATTGATGTATTGCAGATTCCTGGTTGATGGTGATCTTCGATCAAGCTAGTTCTTTCCTCGAAGTGAATACTTTCTCTTTCAAATATATCGCATATCGTATCCCTCTAGCCTCATGATTTGGGGGGCATTCTGTTACACATAAATATCATCATCATCATGTGATGAGGTCCCAAACACAGTTATTGCCCTAAATCCCAAGTTGTGAAGTGAAAATACTAGCCTAGACTTCAATATTGCATATGAAAATCCAGCACCACTTTTGCCCTTAAGGAAAGGGGCGTTACCTTCTTCAGTAACGTCCGGCTTCTCTTGGTAGTAGGCGGTTCCACCACCTTTTACTCTTATGAAATGTGTGGTTCTTCCACGTCACTGCTCTGTCATAGTGGAGGAAAAGCAGTGCCCTTGGTAAAAAGTGAAAAAGAGAGGATTCCACAAAGCTTCTCGAAGGAAGACTTAGTGGCATCCTTATCCCTACTCTTGAGGACCACTTGAACTTGAGAACCATACTTTTTGGATATCCTATTGACCTAACCCACCATTTACTCAACCATTCTTATCCTCCCAATTCCTATAAATGCAGGCTCATACCACATGGTTGAGAGAGAGAAACGTTATGTTGTTGCATTGACATTTTGGCCACATCAGTAGGGTGAGCATAGAAGGATCAAGTTGGAGCTTTTGGGGACAAGGAATTGGTATGTGAAGGAGCATCACAACACTAAGGTAAAGGTTGTAATATTTCTTCTTCATATTTAATGAAAATTTGGTTCCTTTCCCATAAAGTATGTTATGTTATAATCATGCATTTTATTGTTGGATTCCTTAGTCACTAACATATAATTGTGGATTATATTCTAGTTCTTTTTTATCTTGTTTTATTTTTTCATGTGATTGTGTAGGTACATCCATGAAGAGCCATCACCATAAGAAACAACTACATCACTCCATCAAAGGGACTCATTCCTGATGGAGGTCCACCATATGGAGGACCCCCACCTGGAGGACCACCACCACCTCCTCTTGGAAGTCCAACACCACCACCACCACCTGGAGGCCCACATCCCTCAGGTGGTCCACCGTCTGGTGGACCTTCTAGTAACCAATCACCAAATAAATTTTTTGTCAAGGAATCGTCTATCCCTATTTATGAATCTTCCTATGGTCCTAATGGTCTGCAAATGCCATACCAGTATTACCAATATCCTCAACCCAACCAGCAATTTCCATTTCTGGATACATTAGATCTACCAGATTTGTCCAGATTGATTAACGATCATATTCATCACGATCCCTCCTGGCCGGCTATTTTAGTCAAGTTACCTTTGGATATACCAAAGTTTGATGAAAAATCGGGTGAAGACCTAAGAACCATATGATGACTTTTCATCTATGGTGTTCATCAAATTCTCTGATGGATGGTTCAATCTGTCTACAATTATTTTAGAGAACCCTCACATGAGTTACTACAAAATGGTATATAGAGCTACCAAAACACTCTTTCTGGGATTTTAATGCTTTAGCAATGGAATTTATAACTCATTTTTTAGCTACCAATCTGGTATGAGACAATTACAAACCTGTTAGACTCACTTCAACAAACTACCTCAACTCACATCTTTGATCACATCCATGAATGGAGACGAAGACGTAGGTTAATCAAGGCTCCTATTCTTGATCAACTACTTGTTGATTGGTTCACAAAATATTTACTTCCCCCTATTGCTAGATATGTTTCCATGGGATGTGTTGTTATGAAGGAGCAAGATATTAGTCACGCTCAGTACTTATACTTGGTTTATTCCCATTTAGGTACTTTGTATGATTTCATTCCTCATGCTCCCCATCCCACTTCGGACCCGTCAAGACCTATAACTGAACCACCTACATATGGTATTCTTAGTTCAGTTCAAACTCAAACGGTGAAAAAATATACCAAGAAGAAAAATCAACCCACCACACCTATAAGTCAACCAACACCACCCCCCAAAATTGTACCCACTCATGTTGCTTCCACCAAAGTAGATGCGGTTCAATCCGTTGAATATTCAAGTGGAAAAAAGAAAGGTAAAAAGAAATCAAATAAATTCAATAATCAATAGGAAGGTAATAAACCACAAAATCTTGATGCCGATTCAAAAAATAAGAAAAAGGTAAAGTATACCTACCTAATCTGTGGAGATTATCATTTCACCAAGGAGTTTCCTCGCCGAGAGGAAGTTAACAAGTTTTTGAAAAGTTCACCTACCCTGGCAGTTCATACAGACCCTTTCCCCACCCAACAACAATTGATTGATCATCAATATTTGCATGGGCCATCTTCATCCATTGATGAGGTAAAAATGATGTCAAGTGAGATGATTAACCTGAATACAAGAGAAAATAGTTATGACCCTCCTCCAAAGAAGAAACCTGATTAAGTTCCATCTAATAAACCTCCAGCTTCCACCCCTCCAATTAACAATCTTCAGATCGATAAACCTATGCCTGATGCAATTTTTCGCCCACCCAAGAGTAAACTTCATAAGTCCGTTATTAACCCCAACACACATGCTGCAAAATAATATAAGATTTTAGAATATTTGGCTCAGGAACCATGTGCTATGTCGGCCCTAGAAGTACTTTAAACCTGTCCCACACAACAAAAATTTTTTCTAATGGAACTTGGATCTATGGATCCTGAGAATAGTAACATCATCGCTTTCAAACTGGATGACTTTAAAACTAGGTTCTCACGTTAGTTGGATTTCCAGTTAATGACCAAAGTAACTAGAAATAATATCCGTCATACCATATCGGACAAGGGAGCCTCAACTTTTTCCATGTCTCAGCTATCTTATTAGAGAGCCATTGGTTCTCTTGAAATTAATATCTCACCTACTACACTAAAGGCCTTTGATGGTTGCAGATTTCAACCATATGGATTACTGCCCTCCCTCTAGGTAGAACTGGGGGGAAATCAGTTTCCATTCATATTAAAGTCGTTGATGCTCCTTTGGATTAAAACCTACTCCTAGATCACAACTGGTTCTATGCTATGCAAGTTGTAGCTTTGTCTATTTTTTGGATTGTCCAGTTCCCATTCCAAGGAAGGATTGTTACAATAGATCAGTTAGATTTCATTACACCAAAATTCTATTATGAATGATGAAAACAACGTTCCAATTCTGAATACCCCATAGTATCATAACATTGGAGTAGGAATTCTTAAGGATTCTTCTCTCACAGGAGTCTTCCTGTTGTCAAATCCTCCTCCTGCCTCACAAACTGCATCCATAAATATGATCTCTACCTCTATCAAAGACATAGGAAAATATATTGCAAAATCAACATCACTTAGTCCTTTTGAGGAAGTATACAATTCCATTCAAACCACAGATGGCACCACCATCAATGATCATTTGCTAGTGGCCCTAGATTCATATCACCTACCATATTGGCTAGACAACCCCCTCCCATATTTGTATTATCTTTCCCATAAATTTGCCTCTGATGAATGCATCATGGAAATTATGTCATTGGAAGAGATGCATTGGAAAGAGCATCACCATAGATCTTCTTTCCTCCCCCATTTCCATGTGGTATAATAGAAATTCACATCCCATATTTCATCTGATATCGTCATTGATCCTCAGTCCCTGACCCTCATCCATGGCGTCAAATCTGAGGGAAATTTATGCAATATTACCAAAACTATTTCGGTTGATATAGTAGTGAAACCTAGTGTTTCAGAGATTATTCAGATAGGCCATAATTATTCACCTTTAGAGGTTCAGTCATATATGGCCTTATTCAAGGAATTTAGAGATGTATTTGCTTCGACTTACGAAGAAATGCCAGGGATTGATTCCTCCATTGTTTTCCATGATATTAAAACCTAACCTGGTGCCAAGCCAGTTCACCAAAAATTACACCAAGTACATCAGTGAAAAGAAGCATCCATTAAGGAGAAAGTTGAAAAACTTCTTAGGGTTGGTTTCATTTACCCTATGCCCTTGACTAAATGGGTGTCCAATATAGTTCCCGTGAACAAAAAGAGGAGTACAATTAGGGTTTGTATCGATTTTAGGGATTTGAATTGGGCTTGTCCAAAAGATAATTTCCCTACCCCCTATATCGATCAAATTATTGATAATTGGGCCAAAAGTGTCATATTTTCATTCATGGATGGATTCTTCAGCTATATTTAGATCAAAATTCTCCCCTCAGATCAACATAAGAAAGCTTTCATATGCCCATGGGGGACCTTTTCCTGCCGAAAACTCTTGTTTGGTTAAAAAAATGATGGCGCTACATTTTCATGCACCATGACATATGCTTTTCATGATATCAAAAAAATTGTAGAGCCCTATCTTGACAACCTTCCTGCTCATTCAAAGTAGCAGGATCACCACGTGGATCATCTGAGAGCAATTTTTCTTAGATATCATTATTTAAACAGTTTTTCTATGTTGAAACTGGCCGACTGCTTGGTTTCATTGTGTCCAAGGATGGTATCCATGTCGACCCTTTAAAGATCGAAGCCATCCTGGCTCTACACGTTCCCACTACTATAACCAAACTCCAAAGTTTGAAAGGGAAGGAAATTTTTTTACGTAATTTAGTTTGCAACTATGCAGAAAAGACACATGGTTTCATGTGGCTATTAAAAAATTACACTCCTTTTATTTGGGATGACCTAGCACAACATGCATTTAAAAATATCAAACAATGTCTTACGCATGCACCCATGTTGCAACCACCTAATTATACAAGGGATTATTCTCTGTATATGGCTACATCCTTGTCTACCATTGGTATGGTCATGGGTAAAAATAACGAACATGACCAAGAACATGTGATCTACTACACTAGTAAGAGTCTTCTTGACTCTGAAACCCGATACTCGCACGTGGAAAAACTTGCTCTGTCCATGGCCATCGCGGTCCAGAAGTTCTGTCACTACATCTTGTTATGCACATCTATAATCTATGCAGATGAAAACCCCATGTATTATTTCTTGACTCATCAGGTACTTTGGGGAAAATACTCACACTGGATCCTTATTGTCCAGTAGTTCGAGTTGGAATTTGCTAAGACCACTTCGAAGAAGTCACTTTTTTTGCTGAGCTCATGTGTGATCTTCCTCGTGTTACTGAGGAAAAAGATCCCATTGATTCATTACCTGATGAATTTTTGTTTCTCAGTAGCACGACTGATCCTTGCTATGGATATTTTATTCTCTATCTCCAAACTCAATGACATCAACTCAATTCCACTCATGATTAGCATCATCACATCCACCACCAAGCTAAGTATTATCTCATTTTAAATGATACCTTATACCTCCATGGCATCGGTTCCATATTACGATGTTGTCTCACCCATGAAGAAGAAGTAATCATCTTGAATTATTGCCACTTGAGATCTTGGGGTGGTCACCTCTCTAGGTTGGCTACTGCCCAGAAGATCTTGCACGCGGGGTATTTTCGGTCTTTGATATTCAAATACTGTATTGAAACTATCAAGAAATGCCCACCCTGCCAAATTTTTATCACTAAGAAGTGCACTCATCCAGCTCCACTCTATCCTATCGTAGCAATTGTCCCTTTTGCAAAATGGAGCATAGACTCTGTGCATTGTAGACCTATCTTAGCCGATGGGCATGGATACATTATTGTGGTTGTGGAATAATTTACTAAATGGGATGAGGCTATTCCCACATATGCTGAAGACGGGAAAATGACTTCATTATTTCTATTTAACCATATCGTTTCTAGGTTTGGGATTCCTAGGGCCATTGTGACCGATCATGGGTCACACTTCCAGAATAAGATGATGGCAGAACTGAGCACAAAATTAGGGTTTCGACATGATAACGCTACGCCTTACTACCCTCGGGCTAATGGCCAGGTTTAAACAATAAAAAAAAATTTACAAACCATGCTTCAACGGATGGTAGGGTAGGACAAATAAAATTGGCATTTGCAACTATTTTCTGCACTTTGGGCCTATGGGATTACTCTTAAGACTTCCACTGCTTTCACACCATTTCAATTGGTGTATAGAATCAAGGCTACTCTCCTGATAGAATGTGAGATTCCTTCTCTAAAGATTGCTATCAAACTTTTTCCTAACACCACTATAGAAGAAGAATGATTTCTGTATTTGAATAAGGTTGACGAAACTCACCGTGATGCTGCTTTAGCTAATGAATCACACAAACAACATATGAAATCCCAATATGACATATGTGTTCATCCTTGCTCTTTCAATGAAGGAGATCTGGTCTTGACATATGGCCAAAAACATGATAAGGTAGGGGAAGGTAAATTTGAATCTATGTGGCACGGGCCTTACATCGTGTTTTGGAAAAAGGTGCATATGAGTTGGTGGAATATGATGGGATACCCTTGGGAGAGACTCGCAATGGTATCTACCTTAAAAAATATGATTCCTAGTTCATATAGCATAGGCTCTTTGTAAATACTATTTATAGGTTGTTGTGTGTCTTGTTTTGAAAAGTGTGGTTTTTTGTGTGATATAAGATGTTTTTTTTCACAGACCCTACTTATGTATGTACTATGTTTAATGGACAGATGACCACTTTTACTGGTGTTGCGTATGGTGCTAATCATTACATGTTGAATCTTGCATCGAAAGCTTGGGTAATATACTGGGACTACATGTGATATGGTGAGTTTAGGGGGTGTGTGTTTAGGTCCCTCCACCAACAATCTCGTAGAGTATCAGGCGGTGATTAGATTGTTGACAGAATCCCTGGCTAATGATGTAAGTGATATTAGGGTTTACCTAGACTCAAAATTAGTTGTTCAACAGCTAAAATGAGTCTACACCATCCAGAACCTGCTACTCCTTCATACTTTTCAAAGGGTTAGATCTTAGAAAGGTATTTTGAGCAAGTCACCTATCAACATATTCCAATACATTTGAATGTTGTGGTGGATTCCCTAACGAATTTTGTCCTATATTGGTATATTGCTCATAATTAAAGTTCATCATAACATAAAAAAACATACATTTGAATTCATAAGTAGGAAAACATTCACACATCACATTTTTTTGCACACACATCTATAAATAAAGTTTGTCATATATATAAAAATTGTAATGCTGAGATACAAAATGTGTTGAAGCATCGAGCTTTTAGATCACCTAGAGTCTAGGACTATCATAGTTCAAAACATACATATATGGGGAAAAACCTACAGCTCTGAAGCTTTTATTTTAAATACATATACAAAAATGAGAATTCTCTATGGACTAGTCATCACGGTGGTGCTCATGATAGCACACAACAACCTGAGCCACTCTACGGAGTAGCCTAGCAAACTGGACTGAGAATCCTCCAGTATGATGGTGGTAGATCCTAGGTAGGTCATCAGTGGAAACATCAAGGATCCCTACAGTCAGACGTTGCAGGTCCTCAATATCTCTTAGCTCCTCATCATCCTCAGAGCGATGAACCACCATGTCTCTAACTGCTACCTGCCTCTCAATAGGCGATGCTCCAGTAGGACGGGAAGGTCCAATGTCTACACAAATCATTTTCACATGTTTCATCATTACAAGATAAAAATCAAATAAAATTAAAAAATTAAAAAAACATTATTGATAGCATCTTTCTTACCTCAGTCATCCCACTCCTCTCTCTCAGGTAGTGGAAGCTTTGGGTCCTCACGGAATCCTTCTCCCTCATAGGAATAATCCTCTATCATAAGTAACTAGTTCCTCAAATAGTGAAAGAAGGCTGATCCATAGACGACCTTGGAACCCTTGCCACCATGATGAGCCATGACATAGACCCATCTGAGCATCCTGTGATCCTCAACATCTAACCTGATCATGGCTACCTGAGGTGTTATGTGAGGAACCCTCTGTAGAATGATCATGGCTATTGAACTACTTGATATGTCCTCATTTGCACTTATTCAACTGATCTTTCAGGCTGACTAGCGTACCCTCACACAATTTGAATACTGTAGGCTCCATACACTCTATGGAATATAGCATATGGGCCTAGTGGTCAGGTTCTCATATTTTCTCCCAACAACTTTCCCAATGGTATAGATCATTGTCCTCAAAGGACAATCCACTATCTGTTTGATAGGGAGATTCTTGGCTTGGGAATTCATCCCTAATGAACAATACATGTTAATTAGGTCATATAAAGAATAATCACTGCCCCTTGGGCCAGATAGAACCACTTGTCTCCCTCTCTGAGACAGTCCATTAAGAAATTATATGTCCTCGATATCTATAGTCAGTATGTGGGTCCCAAAAACAGAATGTTGCTGGTCAGGGTCCCACATATTGATGATATACTCTAGGATACATATATAAGCTTTCACCCCTGGCACTCTGAAGTATTTGAGTAACCCATAGTTGTGAAGAGACTCCATGGTGGCTGAATCACTAATAGCCTGGAAGTCTTCCATATCATGCTCATGTTCCTTCCAAGTTACCATGGTGCAAGGTTGATGGAACCTACAAAACATTGAATATAAGCATTAAAACACACATCAAATTTGGAGGAAAAACAAAAATCAATATTTTGACGGTTAAAACAGATTTTTTTTGGGTTTTCCCTAGCTGCAGCACTTCTCCTATGTGTAGACAGAGTGCTTGGTGTTCTTGATGGCTATGGAAAGATTGCCTACGATGCCCTTGTCCCATCATAATAGATCACTGGCGCTCACCCCAACCGGTGAAATAGTGCAGCCACAAGCGTGTGTCCCCACTTGGGAAACACCCAAAAAATCCTGAAATTCAATAAAAAAATGACAAAATGAAAACATGAACATGAAAATAAAAGTCTTCGCACTTACCTGCTTTTAAGGGTTTGGAAAACGACGGATGGTAGCACTCGGAATCAACAAATGAAGACTTTCCCTCCTTGCACCAACTTTGCCTCTTCCAAATGGTAAAAATGTTTCACTATTTGCGTTTATTTATAGTAATTTTTTACTTTTTGTTTTATTTTATTATTAAAATAAAAATTATTTTAACTTCAAAATTACTTTAATATTTGTGGGTTTTATTATTTGGTTCCTATATTTTTATTATGAATATGGTTAATATGGTTCTAATATGGTTATCAATATTTCTAGGTCAAATTCATCAGGCTCATGGCTATGTTATAAGTTCTTTTTTCCTTTTTCACACTTCGAGTGAAAATGAAAAAGTGTCAAGCATTTTTTACACTTTTCCCATGCTCGTTGAAAACCTAGTAAAAGAGTGTCAAGTCCACTTTTGCTTCTTTTTTAGATTTGTAAAAACTGGCTTATGAAAAAAATAACCCGTTACAGAGTTATATTTAAGCTCTTTTTCTGCCTCCTTAAAAACACAAAAGGATTGCCAAGCAAACTTGTTATGTTCATGCTTGTAAAAGTATTAGAACGGTTAAGTAGTCAGTGGTAGATTATCTCTTTTTTTGACCAATTACGGATATTTACGAAAAAGGAACACTCTAGCTGATATTAGCCAGAAGAGTTCTCCCAAGAATTATTTTATACTTTTTCGGGCCTTAGGGACTAAATTTGACAAAAAATGACCTTTCAGAGTTTCCTTGTGTCTTCGTTCAGACTCTCTAAACATGAACGATACTGAGTTTACTTTCGTAGGAATCATGAAATTAAACGATGAACGCCCTTTTTGGGAATGAACCCCTCCTTTCTCAAGTTCGTAAAACATGTGAGAATGGATTTGTTGCTTAATGAATTATAATGAGTGTGTGTTACCATGTTTGAAATCGTAAAAAGGAAAAATAAGAACTCATCCTTTGTGGTGGGTAAATTAAGGGAAAGGGGGTGTTTTTTTCAATGTGTTTATGGAATCTCACAGTCCACCTTTGAACATGGCACCTGTCTCCATTAGAATATCTTAATAGTTGGGTATTAAGCCTATCTTTGATTCAATCCGCTTTCGTGAGTCACCTGACTCCTTTGAGTCAATTCAAAGAATGCATTGTCGTATTCCTTGCATTACATTTGGTTTCTGTTTCGTCAATTCAGTACCTCCAAGTCATTTGTCATTCAACAATTGTTCAAAGGATGTCTCTACTAAAATTGAACTCATCAATAACTACACCTTCCTACAAAGTTGGTTGTGTCTGAGTTAGTTTCATGGTTGTCTCATCACTTCAAAACAATTTATTTTTGTGTTTCATGCCTATGATGAGGGAAACATCATGGCCCTCCTTCGACGAGTCTATTCCTATCGACTTCAGCACATCATCCAGGAACTAGATTTAGAAACCTAGTCAAGTACCTGGAAGCCTATATGCCTCAATGGTAGGTTTCCTCGCTTTCAACAGCAGGTTTTCACCAATGACCTCTAATTGAAATATTCTATCAAGTGTTTGACTTCAAAACATCTATTCACACTTGAGATAATGTATTGAGATACCTTGGGTATCATTGACATTAATGGTGATTTCCCTTGCACTTGTTAATAATATACATCAATGAATGGTAATAAAGTGGTTTCTACCATGTTTGATGTCAAAACATCTATTCACATGGCTAGAATCGTATCAGTTAGGGATTGGAATGAAGACCCTGAGCAGTTAGGCTTCATCAGCATAATTGCCTGTCCTCGGGTTGTGATGGAAAATTATTTGGAGTCATGACAAGGATCTACATTTTATTTTTGAAGGCTATGTCCATATTGGTTTTGGATAACATGGATCTACGTTGTATGTTCTGTATCCATGTTCCGCTCTCTACGTCATTGATCATGGATCTACAGTGTATTCTTGGTATCCATGACATGGTCATCTCCATGGATCTGGAGTGTATTGGTTCACAACCATGATTGAGTCAAACAAGTTAGTTACTAGACTTATGTCAATTGAAAAATCATCTCTTACTGCCTCTAACACTATATTGATGTCTACCAAAGTATTTCACCTATCACTTCCTTCTAGCCTCATACTTTGGGGGGCATTCTGTTATACCTAGAAAATCCATAGTTGTTTGATGACCTTTCAACAAGTTTGGTTTGAGATTCATGTGGGGAATTTTGTTGGGCCAGGAAAAGGGCACAAGGAAGAATCTGATGCACAAGCACAAGGCAAGAAAAATGGGCATGCAATAGAAAAGGGCAGGTAAAGGAAGAGGCGCAAGCACAAAGTAGAGGAAGTTGCTACGATAAAAGGAAAATCCAAGTCAGTGGAAGAGGTAGGCAAAGAGTTAAGGATGAACAGGTGCAATTCAAGGAAGATTGCAGAAGGATGAGTCGATGGAATACTAAAGGACAGTTTTGCGGCTATTTATGACTGGTACATACATGATGAAATACATTTTTGCAACTAGTTAGGGCCATGGTTAATGCAATGAAGGACTTTTGCAGCTAGGAATGGGCCGGCATTAATGTAATATAAAATATTTTGTAGCCCCTTGATTTTGTAATAACTAAGCTAAACTCAGTCGACCCTGCATGGTCTTGTAAATGCTATAAGTAAGAGGAAATCGTTCTATATAAGGGTTAGCTTCAAGGAGATAGTTATCTAAGAGTTATCTTAAGAAGGATTGCAGTAGTTAATTGTTGACTTAGAGAGAAGTCTGATAATAGAAGGATATTGAGTCGTAGATCTACAACTGAGTGTGCAAACAGTATAGTAGAAGAGTCATTCCAGGCTGTGTGTGGATCAGTAGGAGTAGATAGAAGAATAAGCCACAAAGCATGAGAGAAAGAAGAGTTGAGCTAAAAGCAATATCTTAAGAACATTCTATAAGTTGCAGACTGTAAGGTGCTACCTATACTTCTCATGCCAGATGAAGAGCACCTTGGTGGTTTTTCCTAGATAGGTTTTCACGTTACTTCCTATGTTTATGAATGTTGAATGTTGAATGTGAATGGTTGAATATTTAACTTCCAATGTTGAATGTTTGATTATCTTCCATTACTTAAAGTTATTGTGTGAATGAATGTCGCAATATAGATGAATGTAGTAAATGAATGGATGACTAAACCATTGATGAGCATTATGTATTGTTTTATGTTAAGATGTTAAGTTATAATATAATTCGCATCACAGTCATTTACTTTAAAGGAATGAGTTATGTCGCACTGTTGTTCCACTGACAAATAGTGAAAGAATCCATCCCTCCATCTCTGTTGACCACCTTGGTTGTGCACCAAGGGACTGTACTCCCTCTCCAACTATGAAAACATGGTTCTGGAAGTTACACATTAAGATATCTTAGGTGAGACTGTGCATGCCTCACAGGTGTTGCTGACTGAGCTTTCTTTGTCGGGCCGATGTCTTTTGGTGTTTTTTTGGTATTACGTTGTTGTTGAACCTCGGTCATGTAGGTAAGGAAAAGAGGCCAAAAAATGGTTCTGTTGCTGAGACCCATAATTATTTGAGTTGAGGGAGATGTTGTCGCATCCAACAAAGAAGGAAATAGAATATTGGTTGTATTCTAAGATGCTAACCTTTGCATAAGAAGAGAGCGCAGGATCACGATTAAGAGCAGAGAACTGGTTAGACCGGTACATATACTATGATATTCATGATATTTTATTTGCAGAGTTTCCAATTGTGCTACACAAGTCGTTGTTAAGGTTGGCAACTCGGCAGACAAATTTCCAAATAAGAGAAGTGGTTGAGTGGAATGATCAGTTGGTTCGTGAGATAACCAGTGTAAGTAACCCCATCTCTAGAGCTGTTGATTTTTGGGTGGATAGTATTTTGCAAGGGTATATTACTGAGTTTGCATTAGATACGATAAACTCATATAGTGAGGCTGAAAGAATTTTTTTCCAATGACCCCGAAGAAGGTACTTGCTATCTATAAGAACATGTATCAAGATGCTCATATATGAGAAGGGTGTATTGCAGTTGAGTAGTTGAGATGCATATCCAAAGGAGGGGATATGCCACAAAAAAAATTGTAGAGAAATTGGGATATGGTGAGCTGAGATGTTTCCAGGAATTACAAAACCTGAACTAGAAACTGGATTCCTAAGGAGTGGAAGGAGATTCAGGTTAAGAAAAATAAGAAAGACGATAGGGGGTAGATGGACTCCTAGTTTGTTTGAAGAAAGTAAGTATGAATTTGAGTCAGGACCAGATGAAGGGTCTTGCAACAAGGAGGAAGACTATATCCTGATTTTTGAATGAGCAGAAGAATCCAAAGAATATGTGGAGACATCAATATCAGGACACAACTACATCACACCTAGAGTATCACTAGAGGTAAGTTCTATAGCCTCATCTCTTGAAAGAGTTGTTAATACTGATAGTTATAGTACTATGGTGATTGTTTCTAAGCCGAGAGATCCAAGTGTTGTCATCATAACATGAGGAGGTGCTACAACTGGATCCTATCAAGATAAAATGCAAGAACAACTGCGACTGGAGCCACAGGTGAGACCTGCAGTGCAGAAGAAATTACCATTCGATGTTAAAAAATAGAAGAAAGTATTTTTGGATGTGCGACCAGAGTTTGTAGATTAAGAACAATGATAGACATTAGCTGAAGTCAAGGAGATGCATGAACACTTCCAACAACTATTCCAATAGTAGATTCTGAAAAAGGGTAGTAAGATCAAGTCGTTTCTGTCAAGTTTCTTAGCACTAATTCAAGATAAAGATGTTATCATAGAACTAAAAGAATTAATAGAAGAAACCCCTAAAGAGCTACAACCTGTAAAGAGGGTTAAACATGTCATAAAGAAATTCAAAACTGGGGGTGAGTTAAGAATGACTGCGTAGATAGGGGATTATAACATGGATTACATCATTTTAGACCTGGGTTCAGACGTTAATATTTTGACGCGGAAAACTTGGGAAAGCATGGGCAAGCCGCACTTGGACTGGTCCCCTATCTAGTTGCGATGTGCAAATCACACAAAAGTCCTACCAATTGGTAGGTTGATTCAAGTACCTGCCGACATTGAGGGGTTGCACACATTCACAGACTTTGAATTCATCAACATTGTCGATGACACGAAACCATACCCCATGCTTCTGGGGATAGATTGGACCATAGATAATTAGAACAATATAAACTTCATGAAAAGGATTCTCTCATTTGAGGATGATGAGATGAGGGTAGTGTTTCCCATTGACCCATTGGAGGGACAAAAGTATGTCGAGCCTATCTACAATGAGGGATAGGGTGAGTATCTTGACCAGATATACAATGTCAGCACCTTAAAAGAGGATTACATAAATACTACAGTGGATGGAAACCTGAGCTGGAAGAGTGCCAATTCTTCATTAGACTCAGGAGAATCCTTAAAAAACTAGTAGAATAGATTGCATGAAGTCTCTATGAGGTGATGCACCAAAATTACCCGATCGCTCTGACATGTAGAGAATCAGTTGAGGGAGTTACCCACATATCAGGGCTTGCCTAACCTTGTGACCTTCCTTAGTGAGTTTTAAGTACTGGTATCAAAGCTGTGACGCTTGTCTGCATTGGACTATGTATTGAAGGCTACACCTGCTAGATGGTGGGGTACACATAATCAATCCATATCAGAATATCCATATTAATATTTCACAGTAATTTAGGGACTAAAACACAGTCTCATCAAATATTAATAACAATAAGACATGAAAATGGTGTAATTGTGCTACAAAATGAGTAGTCGCTCTGTATATTCACACAAAGAATGAGTAATACAATACAATGATCATGCTGCAAGCATGAATGACAAACCAGTTCAAATTCCCAAGGATATCAATCGAATTGAATGAGTGAGTCTAGCTTAACTGAATGTAAGCCACAGTCAACACTCAAGTTAACCACTTATCAAAATCCTAATTGACTCAACTGAGCCCTAACTGAAGTCAGAGTGCAATAAATGACTGAGTCTAATTGAAAGTAGCTCAGACACATGTCACTGCAAGCTAGCCAACAAGTGGTAGCACATCAATGACTCCAATGAACCTCGATGAGGTTAACTGAAGTGTAACTGACCATCAGAAGTTGTTGGAGGCACCCTATTAACTCTAGTTCATTAAATAATCAATAAATAATCAATTTTTTGAAGGAAGGTACCTTCACTACTCTATTTAACTGATTGTAACCATTAGTTAGTAATATGGGGCATTAATGACACTCAGATCACCCCTGGAGTGCTCCAGTTAGCCTCCCCAAATGTAGGAGAAGGCTAAGTTAGCCTCCTTGACTAAAGGTAGGCATGGGTGTGATCTAGATAATGTCATATAGTGCTCCTTTGATGTCAATTAAGTCAATAAAACTTAGGATAGTGGTTTAACTAGGACAAATTGACCAAAATAAGTGTGTATGGTGGTAAATGTCTCCAACACCCCTCTTAAGCTATACTCAGGAGGAGTAGAAAACATAAAATGCATAAAAAATGCTAGGGCCCCATCAACTAAGGCCATAGGTCACCCTGTACAATATTGAAACTGAGATAATGCTCAAAAACAAACTAAGTGAGGAAAAGAGGGAAAACCCAATGGGAAAAACCCCCCTCCAACCTGAACACTAAAAGTAGTCTGATCACCCTGATGAACTCACCCTGAATAGTGAATGGAAGTAAGTGAACTTATTTTCAGAAAATCTCTTGGTGAATATTTCTGCAATCTTCTCATCAATCGGGTAGTATTGCAGAATGATTGTCCTGTCATGCACTAGATCCTTGATATAGTGCATGTGGATATCTACATGCTTGGTCCTCTTCCTGGTAACTGGATCTGTGGATATCTTAATAGCACTTTTATTGTCACAAAAGAGGACAGTGGACAAAGTACTACCAAGATCAAACTCTGAAAGAATGCCTTGCAACCAAACTGCTTGGATGGAAGCATTCATCGCTCCTTGATACTCGGCCTCTGCTGAAGATAATGCTATGGCAGCCTGCATTTCACTAGACCAGCAAATGGGGCCACCACCAAACATGAAGACATATCCATAAGTATAATTTTGATCAATATAATCACCTGCGCAATTGGAATCCGTGTATCCAACCAGCTCTAGCTCGGAGTCTGTAGCATAGTGAATGCCGTAGGTCCTGGTTCCCTGAATATACTAGAGGATCCTCTTGGCTTCCTTCCAATCAATATCATGAGGCTGTTGTATGTATCTTGATACAACATTCATGGCATAATAGATACCAGGCCAAGAATGTGTCAAGTAGAACAAGCTACCAATCACTTATTGATAGATAGTGCAGTCCATGGGAGGTGTGCTTTTTCCTTCTTCAAGGCTAATCCCTGAAAGGAAAGGGAATGGTGCAGGAATAAATTCAGCCATGTTAAACTTGACTAACAGGTCTGATATGTATTTTTACCGAGTGACCATTATCCCATCATAATTTTGTTCAATTTCGAGCCCCAAATCGCTAATTTCAAAGCCATTGTGGAGAGCAGTTTTGATGGCTGAAATAGAAGCAACTATGCTACCTGTGATCAGTAAGTCATCAACATATAAAAAAATAATAATCAAATGACCATCATACTTCTGTATATACACATTTGGATCTGATCTACACCTTTGTAATTTTTGCGAGAGAAGGAAGGCATCCATCTTGGAATACCACTCTCTTGGGGCCTTTTTTAACCCGTATAGTGACTTCTTTAGATTGCAAACCAAAGATGGATCAGAGATGTAGCACTTAGGCTGCTTCATGTATATCTCCTCATGAATATATCCATGCAAAAATTCTGACTTAACATCCATATTATGCACTTCCCAGTGCTTAGATGCCGGAATTGCCAAAACTAAGCGGATGGAGTCCATTTTTGCAACTGGTACAAAAGTCTCATGGTAGTCCACACCTTGGACCTGAGAGAAAAATTTTTCCACCAGCCTTGCCTTATATTTGTAGGCACTTCCACCAGCAGCAACATTGGTCTGAAACACCCACTTTCATTGAACCAATTTCCTTCCCGAAGGAAGATAGCTCCCAAGTAGTGTTTTTCTGAAGAGAATTCATCTCTTCATCCATGGCAACTTGCCATCTCGGATCCTTCCAAGCATGGTATTAGGATTTTGGGTCTGAAAAAATCATCAAATAACAATTTTTGGAAAGCAAATTATCAGGACAAGAGAGTGCAATACCTGCTCTTTGGAAATCAGACCGGGTTCTCCTTGGATCATCCGGATTTCCAATGTTATCTCCTGTGGAGGAGAGTGTCTGTCGGGCCCATGTGCGAAGATGATTTTGTACTTCAGGTTATGATTAAGAATATAATGTTTGTTATACAATGATATCAGAAATCAAAGGATCCAAATCAGGCTCAT
>LPNX011042019.1:495811-510527 GCA_001517045.1 Pseudotsuga menziesii | reverse complement strand
ATAGGAAGGAAATTCAGCAGTTTTCTCCTTCACTAGTTCCACCTCCTGAAGAGGCTCATCGAACTTGACACTCCTTTCGATGATGATATATTTTTTTTGATATCAATTAGCTTAAAACATTTTGATTCATAAATATACCCAATAAACATACATTCTATGCTTTTCGTTTGCAAATCCCTTCTTTTATCAAGTGGAATTCGTGCCCATGCAGTGGACCCAAACACCCGCAGGTTCGACACATCTGGATTGTGTTTGAAGTATGCTTCGAAAGGGGTCTTCCATTTCATAGATGAGTGTGGCACTCTGTTTTGAATGTATTCTGCAGAATTCATGGCTTCAGCCCACAAATTTTCAGCCAACTTCTTTGATTCCAACATACAGGTGGTCATCTCCTTAAGAGTCTGATTCTTCCTTTCCATTACACCGTTCTGCTGGGGAGTGTAGGTAATTGAATGTTGGGCCTGAATACCACTTTGGGAACATATGTGCAGCAAATAATTACTGAAATACTCCCTACCATTATCAGATCTCAAGATATTTATCTTAATCCCAGAGGCATTCTCGATCAAGGCCTTCAGTTCAGTGAATTTTTCACATACTTCAGACTTCTTTTTGAGAAAGAAGACCCATGTGTACCTTGAAAAATCATCAATAAAAGTCAGAAGATACATTGATCCATTCATTGATGTGAAATACATTGGACCTCTGATATCACAATGTATCAGCCCCAAGATGCATGTAGCTCGTTTTGCCTTCCCCCGATCGAACTTGTGGTCAAGGTGTTTTCCAACCACACAGCCCTTGCAAATTCCAGTGGTTTCCTTGATGACCGGGAGGCCTTCAACCATGGAGTTTTTTTGTAATTTATGCAAATATTTGAAATTGAGATGGCCAAACCTCTCATGCCACTGCCTACTAACTTAATTTCCATGATTTAGCAATGCGGTGGGCTTTGCATCCACCACAAAATGGGAAAACTCATAGGCTTTTGCATGATGGTTTGCAAGGCCTTTAGCAACAAGTTTCCCAGATGCAAGTTCCGTTATCTCAACATCATTTAAGCTGAAAGATACTCTCTTAGGAGCTCCTATATGTGTCATTTGATAGGCACTAAGGACATTTTATGCCAGAGACAGTACATACAAAACATTTGAAAAATAGCCATTCTCAAGATCAACCGTACCTTGTCCTTTTGAAATGATGGTGGAGTTATCTCCCATGTGGATGGGAATGGATTTGCCAGGATCCAAGGATGAGAAGGAGTCTCTTTCAGCCATCATGTGGTTTGAATCTCTAGAATCAATCAATAGTTCTTTGGACTTCTAATTTCTTCACATGAGGGCATGACCTCTTTCATGCTATGGTTCCCGATCTTGTTGATCTCTCCTCTGAAATCTTTCCGAAAGATTGATGTGATTTCTCTCAAGGAGAGAGGTAGATTCATCAATATTATTCTTCATGCAGGAATGTTTAGGGTGGAATCCCTTCCCATAGTATGAACACTTGACTTTTTCCTTTCCATCATGCCCTTTTGCTTTGTTCTTCTTTGAGCTAAAAGACTCATCATGATGTTGGTTTTCAACTTTAGGCTTAGGAGCTTCAAATTTAGTTTTTGGGTTCTTCTACTGCTTTCCTTTACCCTTCATATCTTTGGGCCCTGAGACATGGAGGGCTTGATCATAGGAGGATCTGATGATCCCCATCTGGGCAAGCTTATCATGTTCACTTGTTAGGGACTCAATGAAGGCATTGAGTGTAGGCATCTTCCATCCAGGAGTTGTGAGATTCCCCGCACGGAATGTAGAGACAAAAAATTGAATAATCAGCTCCAAGTTTGGATAGTATGGCAAGGATGAGCTGATCATCCTCCTTCTCCACTTTGCATTGCTTCAACAGTAAGACAATGTGCTTGAACTTTGTGAAAAATTCATTCAAGGTCTCGAAATTGGAAGGCTGGAGAGACATCAATTCATTTTTGAGCTGGTAAACTCTCAAATCATCCTAATTTCCATACAGGGTTTCCAATTTGTCCCAAATTTCCTTTGGAGTCTCCAATCCCAAAATATGGAAAAGAAGATCTCGAGAAACAGAGAGGCACAAGAATCTAAATGCTTCATCCTTATTGTTCAAGAATCTAGCTTTGTATATCATAGAAGTAGGATCTTCTTCAGTGTCCATAGTGACCCTATAGAGTCCTCTGGCATGTAGCTAGATCTCCATATCTCCTTTCCATGAGTGGAAATTGAGCAGAGTCAAACGAACTACGAAAGAAGCCATCTGAATCTGCTGGAGTGAATGCTTTCACCTATTAAAAACCTAAAAATCACAACAGAAAGGGAAATGTAAGTTCAGAAAGCCTACACATTTTAGGCTTTCATCACACCCAGCATAGTCAATCAAGCAAGCTTGATCAACAAGTTCCTTACTTGGGGTATTAAGTGGTAAGCCCTGGCTTCTGGTGCAGTACTGGATTTTTGAGCTATTGCTCAATTTTCATGCAAGATCTATCAAAAACCTTGTGTTTGAGAGATTTGAGCTTCGTCTCTCCGTGAACTCTAATACCATATTAATATTTCATAGTAATCTAGGGACGAAAACACAATCTCATCAAATATTGATAACAATAAGACATGAAAATGGTGTAATTGTGCTACAAAATGAGTAGCCGCTCTGTATATTCACACAAAGAATGAGTAATACAATACAATGATCATTCTACAAGCATGAATGACAAAGAAATTCGAATTCCCAAGGAGGTCATTCAAATTAAATGAGTGGGTCTAGCTTAACTAAATGTAAGCCACAGTCAACACTCAAGTTAACCACTGATCAAAACCCTAATTGACTCAACTGAGCCCTAACTGAAATTGGAGTACAATAAATGACTGAGTCTAATTGAAAGGAGCTCAGACACATGTCACTGCAAGCTAACCAACAAGTGTTAGCACATCAATGACTCCAATGAACCCCGATGAGGTTAACTAAAGTGTAACTGACCATCAGAAGTGGGTTGAGGCGCCCCTGTTGACTCCAGTTCATTAAATAATCAATTTAATGAAGGAAGGTTCCTTCACTACTCTATTTAAATGATTGTAACCATCAGTTAGCAATATGGGGCATTAATGACACTCAAATCACCCCCGGAGTGCTCCAGTTAGGCTCCCCAAATGTAGGAGAAGGATAAGTTAGCCTCATGTTGGCAGCCAGCAACAACCTCTTCATTTCTTAATAAACGAAGAGAGATCAGCTCTTCATCCGAATTATCAATTCAAAACTATTAAAGAGCACCTTCAGAATCATTGATTCTGAAGGTACTCTCAATCAAAGGAACGCGATATAATGATTTTGGAGCTGGAAGAGAATTGCTCATAAACTTGGCCGTTAACAATTGTCAGTAGTTTCATAAATTTTCATGAGTTTATTGAAATCATTAAGAGAAATTTATGTGGCTTAAAGAATTTAAAATAATGTGCCAAGAGAAATTCAATGAAAATCATTTTGTGTTGAGTAGGGTATTACTAGTCCCAAGTCATAACACTAAGAGTGACTCTCAAAGTTTATGTCACATGTAATACCATATTACGACCTTTTGTAAATATCTTAGTTAATGGATAAATGATGTTTGTATAGGAGACTTTCACTTATGATAGTTTATCATTTAAAATCCTATCTAATGTTAAATATGTATCGATAGGATGTTTGAAAGGTTTAAACTTAGTCTTATACATACATAGCATAGATATTAATCTTGTTATTTTATAAAAGCCTTGTTAACGTTGGAGTGCGATTTTATTACCCTGCATACCACTATGTAACATGATTAAAATAGGGATGACTGTTAGGATTAGTTGGCCATGCAGTAAGCCAATTGTCAAGTTGATAAACGATTAATCATTTGGATTAATGAGCTGGTATGAAAACATGGCTTACACCTCTTAACAGAGTCGACAGTTGTATGCATATGGAAATATCGTATTGACAGTGTTAAATGCTAATGGCCATTTTGACTTACGTCGAAATGTACCTATTAATTATGAACCACTGTCAATAATCAATGGTTGAAATGATGATTCTATCAGTCACCGTATCTCTGGTTCGCCAAGTTAGTGGTTATTACTAACATTCATGGTTAAGCATAGATAAACTGGCATGAATCATGGTATAATGTGAAGTTGTAACACTTATCACTGCTTAAAATCCCGCTAAAATGGAAGGTTCAGAGATTGTATCTCCGATTAGATTTGAAGCATGCGAAAATAACCCATCATGTCGTATGTTTGGATACCTATCCCTTTTGTATTCACTTCTCCATTCGTTTCAGGTCGAAGACAGGATAATGCAGAAGAAACCATGTCTCCTTTGAATCAGTTTGAGATTTCGGGGTCTAAACTTATAGAAGCCAACCAGGAAGTTGCCAAGAAATTCGAGAAAATGGGATGGGTAAATTTTTTTAGGTGTTTTGATGGTCACCATGTGGATATTACTAAGATGTTCGCCATGAATTTTGAAGATGACAGGGTGCAAATTGGGGGTTTCGAGTTTGTTATCAACGAAGATAAGATTGCTGAAGCCACTAAACTCCCACAGGTTGGAGAACGCTGGTTTAAGGGCACTGTGGTCAATAAGAAGAAATGATTGGCTTTGTTAATGCCATTACCGGATAAAACGAAGTTGAGGATAGGTGTCCCTGTGAAATTTATGAAGCCCGAATGGAGAGTTTACTATGAAATATTAGTAAGGTACGTGTCCTGTTGTGGACGATATTCCCATTTACACTTATATCATTTACGGTTATTGTTAGCAGTAAAGGGTTGCAAGCTTAATTTGCCCTTCTATCTATGGCAAAGTCTTAAGAAGATGTCGCAGTCTGTTAAGAATTTCAATAACCCTGACAGTAGTCTTTGTCACCATGGGTTGATAAAAATATTATTGCAATTCCAATTATCTGCCAAGGGTGTGTCTTGGGATAAGTTTCTAGATGATTGTCAATTGGGGCCAACGTAGTATTGGCCTAATCCATCCCCATGAACTCGTAGGAAACATAAGGTAATAAATCCTGGAGTCAATAATTCATAGGTCAAGGAATCCGAGGTCGTAAACATGCCCATAATCAATGAGATTAATGAAAATAACGACAGGGATGCAATTCCTTGCAATTCGAGGGAAATATTGGATAAACCCTTACCTGGTGAGAATGATAGCAACCCTGCAAACATAAAAGAAGGATTAGCCAAAGGTGAAAATGATAATAATGATGAAGCAAATAAACCTGATGAATGCAACAAAGAATCTATGCATAAATTAGATCATTTGGCTCAGATTTGTTGTGACAAGGAATGGCTTGGTTTGGAAAACCTGTCGTTTTCATGAAGAGTCACAAGGAGCATGCATAGTATTCATTCGATTCTAGGTTATAAGGTTGATCAACAGACTCCTAAATCTACAGCTACTAAACCTACAGTTGTAGATATTGAGGATGACATCCCGTCTTCCGTCCCTAATACTATGGATGTAGGTAATTCTGCTATTGCACAGGAAAGTGATACACAATCAGACAAGGTCAAGGGAAACCAACCGAGAACAAATACAAACGTTGCAGATCCTGAACCATCATACAGTCAACGTTGTGACAGTCCTCATTCTCCTCAGGTAAATAAAGAAGACGAAACTCTGCAACAGGTATTAGGTAATGTTTACCAAGATAGAATCACAAAGTTTAAAGGAAAACTCAAACAGTGTCTATCCAGCACAGCACTGTTAGAAGAAGAGAACAAAACTTTTAGAAAAGAGTTGCTGGAGTGGATTGATAGGTGGAAAAAGGTGAACGCTAAGAAGAATCAATATAAGAAATCTAAGAAATCAATCATAAGTACTAATCAGCTGCTACTTGAACGAATTGAAAAGCAAAACATTAAAATCATCAGGTTGAAGGCTAAACTCGCAGAAGCTAGAAGAGTAGTCGCTCTTCATAATGAAACTTGATGATTTTCTCATTTCCTATGTCGCAACAAAACAGGTAATGGTCATTGCAATTTTGCATGCCTGTAAAATCGGAGATTTAACAGGCATGCATTTAAAATTTCAGGTTATTTCTGTTATTTATGTATTAAATTGGTTTTAATAATATGCTTTATTTGTATTCAATGCAGGAAGTTTTATCACCACCCTTTTTCCAGAAGTACATGACGTGGTCATACGATGGCTTAGAGATGTGGCTGTTTGGTTGTGAGCTGGAGTTTTGTCAATGGTCAAGAAACTTCAGGGATGCCTCGACTCAGGCCAGTTGATTTCTGTTTATAGTAGTAGGTGTAATTAGATTCCCTTTTTGGTTAAATAATCCCTATAATGTTGCATGCAACATTTATAGAGGAAAACTGAATCTTAATTGTATATAAGGGAAGAGTTTTGATGAAGTCAAGAGGATAGAGTGTGTGAAGAAAACTCATTTGAAATATATTTTATTACCGGTATTATATCATACTTAAAGTTGAAGCTTTGATGTGAATGCTACTGGAAATATGCAAACAAATACTGTGACTGGTATTTGGTGTTTTTGGATTATATATATTTATATATTTCAGCTTGTTAACTTTTGTTTATATATTAACTCGGTGTGTTGTGACACACTGATGTTTAATTATCTCTTTTCACTTTATCAGTTCAAGCTAGTGTTTTGAATAAATATTTCATTATGATTTTGTTTATTAGTATGTTTACTATAAACATAAGTTTTAATGATATCCTTTTCTGTTTATTTAAAATCTCATTTGTATGTTGACAGTGATCTTTAAATAAGCATCATCTCAAATTCAAATAACTATCTTGATCATTAATTATTAATCAATTTCAAACAGTTGAAATTAACTGTGTATTTGCAGGTTAAATTTCAGTTCTGTTATCATATAGCAGATTGACTTTTAGTTATGATTTAAATGGTTTGTTTAAATTATATTTCAGTCTTTCTGTTCATACTTGTTGATTAATAGTTAATATAATCTCCAATTTTCTCTCAGCTGAGATAGGGTTAAATAGAGTAGATAGATTAATTAATTTTAAAATTTTATTTGTTAATTAGCAATTGTTAGATTATTTTGCATATTTTACATAAGTTTTCATATTTAGAAAACTTCCCAAAAATCAAAGTCTTTCCTTAAGAAAGAAACCCTAGGATAGTTTAGACATTTAGGTAAAATAAACATTAAAATAGGTTAGATTTTGCTAGTTTTAAGTTCTCCTTAAGAAACAAACTAGCTGGTAGCAGGACCATAACCTGCGAGGTTTTGTTAATTTAAACATACCGGACGCTGCTTTAAGCTGATTGTGTGGAAAAAACCTCTTTATTGGCCTAGATTCAGAAAATCAGGCCAACAAATGGCGCTAGAAGGAGGGCATGAATTAAGTAATGGCAGGAGAAACTAATGAAACATTCCCAACCAGCCAACAATCTCCAGAAGTCAGTAGATCACCTTTTATAGAAACTGTTAGGAATATCCTTGAAACCTCTCCCTTTACTCCTGCACAAAGTGCTCAAACTCTAGAAGAATCCAGACATATCCTTACTAGAGCTTACGCTAATCAGTTAGGTATTTCTCCAATAGATTATGGTCTTCCTAGACAACATCGACACAATCCACAATTGACCATAGTTACGCAAGATTTGGGGATAACTGGTAGTACTCCTCATCATCAGGTTGAAATACATCAAAGGCAGATTACACAAACCAATACTGCTAGAAGACTAATTGTAGGAAGTGGTTCTAATCAGCCACCTTCTCCTCTTGAGTCACCACCTGATAGTCCAAGACCTTCCAATTTAGGAAGTTCTTCTAGTTCTCAATGAAGTCCAATGGCGGGAAATGTAGGAGGAGGAGGTAATCCTCCACCTAATCCATAGCTCCCTTGGTTAAGGGCAGCTGCTGTAGCAGTTCCTGGGGTACAGCATCCATTGCCGAAACATTCAGATAAAATCCTTCCTAAATTTAATCCAGATGATAAAGAACCTGTAGAGGTGCATATTGACAAATTCATGTTGGCTGTTCAAACTTTGAATGTTCAGCATGAAGATGTAGTTTGTCGATTGTTTCCTCTAACCTTTGAAGGAAGATCTTTTACCTGGTACTTTTCATTAGTACAAGGATCTATTGCAAATTGGGAGGAATTTAATAAAGCTTTTCTAGATAAATTCGGGGAAGATAAAACACCCGCTCTTTTAGCCCTAGAGTTATCTAGAATTAAAATGGAGCCTAAAGAAAGAATCAAAGATTTCAATCAAAGGTTTCTAAATTTGAAAAACAAAATTCCAGTTGCTTCCCAACCTCCGGAAGACATAATTATTGAAAATTATACGTCAGCCTTGCCTAGGAATTCCAGGATGTTTGTGAAGAGAGCTGGAAAAACAACACTGATAGAAACATTTGAGGAAGCCATTAAAGTAGAAAAGGATTTTATGTCCTATGAACCAGACAGAAGCAGAAAATCTGATTCTTTTCCTCGAAGAAAAACAGAAAAGCCTAGTTCAGATAAAGATAAAGCATTCGATGTAGAACATCTACAAAATGCTATTCGAACATTAACCAATGAAGTTATAGGGTTAAAAAAGACTAATTATGAAGCTTCTCATTCTAGGGGTTACTTCAGAAATCAATTTAGACAAAACCCAAACCCAAATAATAAGAATACACCCCCTGATGTAGCTGCCAATGAAGAGATCTTTAATACAATTCGAGCTGTTCTATCTTTGTCTGAGACTCCTAGTCAAGAGATGAATGAAAACGAAGAAGAAGAGGAATCAGAAAATGATGAAGAATCGGAAGAACCTCAACAAATTAATGGTCATTTCTGGGATATTTTTGTGAAAGAACATGAAAGTAGAAATCCACCTTCAGGACAACATGCATATAATACTCGTAGTAAAGCAGTTGCAAACACTCCTGGTGCTTCAAGCTCTACTACAAATACTGATAATAATAACTCACAACCAAACAAACAAAATCAATCTGGCAGGCAAACTCAGCCTACTAAGGGTACTCAAACCATTCAAAATGCTCCAAAATTGGATTTACAGTATGATATAATCGAAGATTTAAAGAAGACACGTGCAAACATCAGTATGTACGATCTTCTTCAAATCTACCCAATGCCTAATAGTCATATTATAAATCCTGCAGTAAGTTCAATTGTTCCTAATGCAAAACAAAATGTTGCTGCAAATAGTTCTAATAATGATACAACAGCAACTGAAAAAGGAAAAGCAGCAGCCGACAAAGCTTCACTGATAGGTAAGAATTCTAAGTCAACTACACCCCCATTCTTACTTACCTTTGAAATTTTTAATAGGAATGTCCATAACTGCATGGTATATTCAGGAGCATCCTCTAATGTTATGCCCTTATTTGTATGTAAGAAATTGAATGGAAAATTTGTCCCATCTAATTCGCAAATAACTCAATTAGATAGAACAAATGTAAAGGTTGTTGGAGAGATGAAAGATGTCTTAGTCAGGATTGCTTGTAACCCTTCGGTATATCAAATCATAGACATTGTTGTTGCTGATATTCCAGATGCATACGGATTGTTCTTAAGTAGAGATTGGTCCCAACAGCTAAATGGTTTCTTCGCCACTGATTGGTCAACATTGTGGTTACCTAAGAACGGAAAGTCAAATCAGATTAAAATAAATAGAGAACGGTATATGAAACATACTGTTACAGAACTGCATGATCTTAGTGAACCTGTTTTATTTTCTGATTCTATTATGGGAAATTACATGTATGAATTAGGATTTGGAAATTTCAAAGCTGAAAATTCTTCTCTCGTTGAAAATAATCAGCAATCTGAAATTTGTAATATAACATCTGTTTCTCCTAATTGTTCACTCAAGGAAACCATCAGTTATGTAAATAATGTAAATATTGTAAATATCATCAAAAGTAAGGTGATTGCACATAGTTCTATTTGGACTTTATATTTCGAGAAAAATCTAAAGAAGGAGCAGGAGCTGGTTGTTTACTGGTAGATCCTCAAGGTAATAAAACCTGTATGGCTTGTAGAATGGAATTTAGTTGTACAAATAACACATTTGAATATGAAGCTTTAATACAAGGTTTGAAAAAGGCAATAGATCTAGGCATCAAAGAGATAATTGTTTATGGCGATTCCGAGATCATTGTTAGACAGGTTCGTAATTCCATTCACTGTTTATCTGAACATTTACAGAGTTATCAGAAAGAGGTATGGAATCCTATCACACATTTTGATGCATTTAACATAAATTCTATTCCTAGAAATCAAAATCAAGAAGCAGATTTGTTGGCAAATATAGCATCCAAGTTAATTCCTTCAGAAAATCTTACACAAGATTTCTTTTCTGTTGAATTGATTTTTAGGCCCTCCATACCTGATAATATTTTTAACTGGCGCGTGTTTGATAATGATACACAGGTATTGCATTTTCTAACAAACGAGGATATCTTTAAAGATTCAGCAATAGATGAAGTCACTCATGATGACAATCTGCGGGATTTTTTGGTAATAAATGATTTCTGTTCAGTTGAAAAAGCTTTCGAACAGGTAAAACCAGTTCCCAATTCAGTATTAAGATTAGAAAAGTTTTTTGATCTGCAGGATAAGTTTAAGTCTGTTCCTAATTGTAAAACAAACAGCTCTCGGATGAAATATGAAACCATCAATTTGGGAACAGAATCAAATCCTCAAACTGTAAATCTAGTAATAGATTGTAATCCTTTAGAAAAAACAGCTTTTATAAAATTGTTTAAGGAGTTTAAATATATATTCGCATGGACATACGATGACTTGAAAACATTCAATACTCAAGTCATGCAACATATAATTCCAATTAAACAAGAGTCAAAACCCTTTCAGCAGAAGTTAAGAAAATATCACCCATCATTAGAACCAACAATAAAAAAGGAACTGAATAAATTGTTAGCTGCCAAGATCATTTTCCCTATCAGACACACTCAATGGGTAGCAAACTTAGTTCCAGTTAGGAAGAAAAATGGGGATATTAGATTGTGTGTTGATTTTAGAAATTTAAATAAATCTTCTGAAAAGGATAATTACCCTGTTCCTCCCATGGGACAAATTCTTTAGAAGGTGTCTGGGTCTGAGATACTCTCTCTTCTCGACGGTTTCTCAGGGTATAACCAAATATTTCTCTCCCCAGATGATCAATTGAAAACAGCTTTTAGAACTCCATGGGGAACGTATGCCTACCGCAAGATGCCCTTTGGGTTGATTAATGCGGGAGCAACATTTCAACGAGCAATGGATATTGCTTTTAGAGGCTTAACTAGTCATTCAGTCATTGTCTATTTGGATGATGTTACTGTGTACTCTAAACATCGGCCTGATCATCTTAATCATCTTAGAAAAGTGTTTGAACGATGTAGAAAATTTGGAATATCTTTAAATCCTAAAAAGACAATATTTGCTGTTTCAGAATGTATCTTATTGGGATGTGTAGTCTCGAAACACGGAATCATGATTGATCCCGAAAGGACACAAGCCATTTCAAAGATTACCTTCCCTTCCAGCAAGAAAGGAATGCAGTCATTTCTAGGAAAAATTAATTTTATTAGGAGATTCATTCCTAGTTTTTCAGAGATCATTCATCCTTTGCAGAAAATGATTAAAAAAGATGCTGTGTTTAATTGGGGACAAACTGAAAAAGAATCCTTTCAGAAAATTTTAGAAGCCATTTCAGAAGCTCCTAATCTTCTAAGTCCAGATTTTAACAAGGATTTTATATTATACACCTTTGCTTCTGATATTTCATATGCAGCAGTTTTAACCCAATTAAATCAGCAAAATAATGAAGTTCCAATTTCCTTCATGAGTTCGAATTTCAAAGGTGCTGAACTCAATTATCATGAAGTTGATAAACAAGCCTTTGCTGTTTTTAAAGCTGTAAAAAATTTTCGTCCTTACTTACTGAAATCCAAAATGAAAATAATTGTCCCTTATTCTTCGGTCAGAAATTTGTTGGTACAGAAAGATTTAGGAGAAAAGAGGGCACCTTGGATGACAGCTCTTCAAGAATATGATCTAGAGATCAAACCTTCAACGATAGTCAAAGGTCAAGGGATATGTAAATTAGCTGCTGAAGCTACTCACTTGCCTAATGATAAAGCTGAAACTATCATTGATGAAGCTTTACTTACCAGGGAAATTTATTTCTATCCACCACCTCAAGATTCCTGGTACACGGACATACGGTTACTGTTGGAAACAGGGACTGCCCCTAATTACTTAGAACCAAGAAAGAAAAGAGCACTTAGATTGAAGTCTGCTCCATACTTATTAATTGATAATATCCTCTTTAGGAGAAATTCAGACGGAGTATACCTTCGATGTTTAGATAAAGATGAAACCGAAACAATTCTGAAAGAATTGCATTCTGGACCAGCAGGTGGTCATTTTGGTGGGAAGACCACTGCTCACAAAATTCTCAGGGCTGGTTATTATTGGCCTACCTTGTTTCGAGATGCTTATACCTTCGTCAGAAAGTGTCAAGAGTGTCAACTTGCTGCAGGAAGGGTGAAAAAATCTGCTTTCCCTTTACAACCTGTTTCAACTGAAAGACCTTTTCAGCAATGGGGTATCGATATAGTAGGTCCAATAAACCCTCCCTCATCAATGCAACACAAATATATAATAACTGCAACTGATTATTTCACCCGTTGGGCTGAAGCTGCACCATTAAAAGTTGTGAATACCAATCAGGTGATACTATTTTTGGAATTCTTTATCATAACAAGATTTGGTATTCCTGATTCTCTCGTTTTTGATAATGCATCATATTTTTCATCAATTGAGTTAACTCAGTTTGCTTTAGAGAAGGGAATAAGAGTCAGATATTCAGCTAATTACCATCCTCATGGGAATGGTTTAGCTGAATCAACAAATAAAAACTTATTGAAAATTCTTAAAAGAATTGTTTCAGTTCACCATCGGAACTAGCATACAGAATTGGTCAATGCTTTGTGGGCAGATAGAGTAACTCCTAAAGCTTCAATAGGAAACTCACCATTTTTCTTAGTATATGGAACTGAAGCTATCCTTCCGCCAAATTTGTTCTTACCTTCGTTACAATTAGCTCAGTTTGTCTAGGAAGAAGAATGCCCAGCAATGGAAAAAAGAATTAATGCGTTATTAAAATTGGAAGAAGACAGGGAAAAGTCAAAACAGCACTTTAACAAACATCAACAGATTGTAAAATCATGGTTTGACAAATCTTTCAGTTTTGATCGAGAATTTCAGGTAGGAGAACTGGTTTTAAAATGGGATAAAGCTCATGAAGATAAGGGAGATCATACTAAATTTCAGAAACTGTGGTTAGGTCCTTTTGTTATTTCTGAAAAAATAGGTCCAAGTACCTTTCGATTACAAACTCTTGAAGGACAGTCCGAAACATTTCCTGTGAATGGATTGATTCTTAAAAAATATTTCTGTTGATATTTTTCTGTCTAAAATTGTACATACCTACTTGCTGTTTGTAAATAAATTTGCCTGATTGTATATAAACTAACAGACTGTAAATTAATCAATTTTCTGCCAAAAATAAAAAAAATTAGATTGTTAAAATTAGTGTATATAACCAGTCATTTAATCAGAAAAATGTAGTTAGCAGCTATAATTAATGTAAATAAATAAGATCAGTTTACTCGTCAGTCTGAAAATTATGATATTAAACTGAAATCTTTTAAAAATTTGTTCAAGATGATCAAAATTCCTTGAATCTGTAAAAGACCTTCATTATCTCTATTTATAAGTGTTTCTTGGATTTTTCTTCATCTTGTTATGTTCTTAAATGGGGATTGCTTATTAAATGCATTTTTCGAAGCTTGTACTTTTGAAAAACTTTTAAAGATCTTTATCATCAGTCTTAGAAACACTTGTTTTATCATTTGAGAACTGTTTAGCATCTGTTCCAGTTAATTAAAAGCTAAAGTGGGAGACGGAAGGTCTAAGTAATGAGCTAGTCCGATTAGAATCACAAATATCACTGGTATGACATTATTAGGAAACTAGTAATGGCTTTTGGTTTTTGAAATCAAAAGATAAGGGGTCTCATCACGAGCTAGCTGATTCATTTTCTGGTGATATTAATGACTGACATTGTCGTTTGGTTACCACGCTAGGTAATGATCTCTCATTTTATTAAAATTTAAAAAAAATGAAAATTGAAATAAAAACGTAACTTTTGTCTGAAGAATAGGAGGTCTCAGTAATGAGCCGGCCTAATCATGATCATCAATGTTGTCTGGAATAACTTCATTTCTCATCACCAGGGTGATGGCTTTTGATTTTAATAAAAATTAAAAGACAGGAGGTCTCATCACGAGCCGGCTTGCTTATGTCAAACAACTCTCGTGAATGATACTATCAAATTGGGATACCAAACCTAGATAGTAGTCTTCAGGCAGAATTATTGTTTTAAAAGAAAAGCAAAAGCAAGAAAAAAGAAAATGATTATGCTATGGAACAGATTCTAGAAAGTTTTCAGTGGAAACAGTACTCTATGCTGATGGTATAGGTCATCTTTACTAAGAAGTACTTGCTTCGGCTAAGATATTTGTAAGTTTACCCCTAATCAAATTTCTGTTTTAAAAGATGGAATCTTTCTGAGTTATTCTTATGAATATGAATAAATAATGGTTTAATATGGATAAAATATTTTTGATTATTTTTTAAC
>LPNX011042019.1:473878-495746 GCA_001517045.1 Pseudotsuga menziesii | reverse complement strand
ATTTCATTTTGATCATCTTATTTAAGCAGAGATAACTGGTTCACCCAGGTCGTCGCCATTTGTTGGCAGCCAGCAACAACCTCTTCATTTCTTAATAAACGAAGAGAGATCAACTCTTCATGCGAATTATCAAGTCAAAATTATTAAAGAGCACCTTCAGAATCATTGATTCTGAAGGTACTCTCAATCAAAGGAACGCGATATAATGATTTTGGAGCTGGAAGAGAATTGCTCATAAACTTGGCCCTTAACAATTGTCAGTAGTTTCATAAATTTTCACGAGTTTATTGAAATCATTAAGAGAAATTTATGTGGCTTAAAGAATTTAAAATAATGTGCCAAGAGAAATTCAATGAAAATCATTTTGTGTTGAGTAGGGTATTACTAGTCCCAAGTCATAACACTAAGAGTGACTCTCAAAGTTTATGTCACATGTAATACCATATTACGACCTTTTGTAAATATCTTAGTTAATGGATAAATGATGTTTGTATAGGAGACTTTCACTTATGATAGTTTATCATTTAAAATCCTATCTAATGTTAAATATGTATCGATAGGATGTTTGAAAGGTTTAAACTTAGTCTTATACATGCATAGCATAGATATTAATCTTGTTATTTTATAAAATCCTTGTTAACGTTGGAGTGCAATTTTATTACCCTGCATACCACTACGTAACATGATTAAAATAGGGATGACTGTTAGGATTAGTTGGCCATGCAGTAAGACAATTGTCAAGTTGATAAACGATTAATAATTTGGATTAATGAGCTGGTATGAAAACGTGGCTTACACCTCTTAACAGAGTCGATAGTTGTATGCATATGGAAATATCGTATTGACAGTGTTAAATGCTAATGGTCATTTCGACTTACATCGAAATGTACCTATTAATTATGAACCACTGTCAATAATCAATGGTTGAAATGATGATTCTATCCGTCACCGTATCTCTGGTTCACCAAGTTAGTGGTTATTACTAACAGTCATGGTTAAGCGTAGATAAACTGGCATGAATCATGGTATAATGTGAAGTTGTAACACTTATCACTGCTTAAAATCCCGCTAAAATGGCAGGTTCAAGGATTGTATCACTGATTAGATTTGAAGCATGCAAAAATAACCCATCATGTCGTATGTTTGGATACCTATCCCTTCTGTGTTCACTTCTCCATTCGTTTTAGGTCGAAGATAGGAGAATGCAGAAGAAACCATGTCTCCTTTGAATCGGTTTGAGATTTCGGGGTCTGAACTTATAGAAGCCAACCAGGAAGTTGCCAAGAAATTCGAGAAAATGGGATGGGTAAATTTCTTTAGGTGTTTTGATGGTCACCATGTGGATATTACTAAGATGTTCGCCATGAATTTTGAAGATGACAGGGTGCAAATTGGGGGTTTCGAGTTTGTTATCAACGAAGATAAGATTGTTGAAGCCACTAAACTCCCACAGGTTGGAGAACGCTGGTTTAAGGGCACTGTGGTCAATAAGAAGAAATGCTTGGCTTTGTTAATGCCATTACCGGATAAAATGAAGCTGAGGATAGGCGTCCCTGTGAAATTTTTGAAGCCCGAATGGAGAGTTTACTATGAAATCTTAGTTAAGGTACGTGTCCTTTTGTGGACGATATTCCCATTTACACTTATATCATTTACGGTCATTGTTAGAAGTAAAAGGTTGCAAGCTTAATTTGCCCTTCTATCTATGGAAAAGTCTTAAGAAGATGTCGCAATCTGTTAAGAATTTCAATAACCCTGATAGTAGTCTTTGTCACCATGGGTTGATAAAAATATTATTGCAATTCCAATTATCTGCCAAGGGTGTGTCTTGGGATAAGTTTCTAGATGATTGTCAATTGGGGCCGACGCAGTATTGGCCTAATCCATCCCCACAAACTCGTAGGAAACGTAAGGTAATAAATCCTGGAGTCAATAATTCAGAGGTCAAGGAATCCGAGGTCGTAAACATGCCCATAATCAATGAGATTAATGAAAATAATGACAGGGATGCAATTCCTTGCAATTCGAGGGAAATATTGGATAAACCCTTACCTGGTGAGAATGATAGAAACCCTGCAAACATAAAAGAAGGATTAGCCAAAGGTGAAAATGATAATAATGATGAAGCGAATAAACCTGGTGAATGCAACAAAGAATCTATGCATAAATTAGATCATTTGTCTCAGATTTGTTGTGACAAGGAAGGGCTTGGTTTTGAAAACCTGTCGTTTTCACGAAGAGTCACAAGGAGCATGCATAGTATTCATTCGATTCCAGGTTATAAGGTTGATCAACAGACTCCTAAATCTACAGCTACTAAACCTACAGTTGTAGATATTGAGGATGACATCCCATCTTCCGTCCCTAATACTATGGATGTAGGTAATTCTGCTATTGCACAGGAAAGTGATACATAATCAGACGAGGTCGAGGGCAACCAACCGAGAACAAATACAAACATTGCAGATCCTGAACCATCATACAGTCAACGTTGTGACAGTCCTCATTATCCTCAGGTAAATAAAGAAGACGAAACTCTGCAACAGGTATTAGGTAATGTTTACCAAGATAGAATCATAGAGTTTAAAGGAAAACTCAAACAGTGTCTATCCAGCACAGCACTGTTAGAAGAAGAGAACAAAACTTTTAGAAAAGAGTTGCTGGAGTGGATTGATAGGTGGAAAATGGTGAACGCTAAGAAGAATCAATATAAGAAATCTAAGAAATCAATCATAAGTACTAATCATCTGCTACTTGAACGAATTGAAAAGCAAAACATTAAAATCATCAGGTTGAAGGTTAAACTCGCAGAAGCTAGAAGAGTAGTCGCTCTTCATAATGAAACTTGATGATTGTCTCATTTCCTATGTCGCAGCAAAACAGGTAATGGTCATTGTGATTTTGCATGCCTATAAAATCGGAGATTTAACAGGCATGCATTTAAATTTTCAGGTTATTTATGTTATTTATGTATTAAATTGGTTTTAATAAGATGCTTTATTTGTATTCAATGCAGGAAGTTTTATCACCACCCTTTTTCCAGAAGTACACGACGTGGTCATACGATGGCTTAGAGATGTGGCTGTTTGGTTGTGAGCTAGAGTTTTGTTAATGGTTAAGAACCTTCTGGGATGCCTCGACTCAGGCCAGTCGATTTCTGTTTATAGTAGTAGGTGTAATTAGATTCCCTTTTTGGTTAAATAATCCCTATAATGTTGCATGCAACATTTATAGAGGAAAACTGAATCTTAATAGTATATAAGGGAAGAGTTTTGATGAACTCGAGAGGATAGAGTGTGTGAAGAAAACTCATTTGAAATATATTTTATTACCGGTATTATATCATACTTAAAGTTGAAGCTTTGATGTGAATGCTACTGGACATCTGCAAACAAATACTGTGACTGGTATTTTGTGTTTTTGGATTATATATATTTATATATTTCAGCTTGTTAACTTCTGTTTATATATTAACTCTGTGTGCGGTGACACACTGATGTTTAATTATCTCTTTTCACTTTATCAGTTCAAGCTAGTGTTTTGAATAAATATTTCATTATGATTTTGTTTATTAGTATGTTTACTATAAACATAAGTTTTAATGATATCCTTTTCTGTTGATTTAAAATCTCATTTGTATGTTGACAGTGATCTTTAAATAAGCATCATCTCAAATTCAAATAACTATCTTGATCATTAATTATTAATCAATTTCAAACAGTTGAAATTAACTGTGTATTTGCAGGTTAAATTTCAGTTCTTTTATCATATAGCAGATTGACTTTTAGTTATGATTTAAATGGTTTGTTTAAATTATATTTCAGTCTTTCTGTTCATACTTGTTGATTAATAGTTAATATAATCTCCAATTTGCTCTCAGCTGAGATAGGGTTAAATAGAGTAGATAGATTAATTAATTTTAAAATTTTATTTGTTAATTAGCAATTGTTAGATTATTTTGCATATTTTACATAAGTTTTCATATTTAGAAAACTTCCCAAAAATCGAAGTCTTTCCTTAAGAAAGCAACCTTAGGATAATTTAGACATTTAGGTAAAATAAACATTAAAATAGGTTATATTTTGCTAGTTTTAAGTTCTCCTTAAGAGACAAACTAGCTGGTAGCAGGACCATAACCTGCGAGGTTTTTTTAATTTAAACATACCGGACGCTGCTTTAAGCTGATTGTGTGGACAAAACCTCCTTATTGGCCTAGATTCAGAAAATCGGGCCAACACCTCCTTGACTGAAGGTAAGCATGGGTGTGATCTAGCTAATGTCATCTAGTGCTCCTCTGATGTCAATTAAGTCAATAGAACTTAGGATAGTGGTTTAAATAGGCCAAATTGACCAAAATGAGTGTGTATGGTGGTAAATGTCTCTAACAAGCCATAGTGTAAAAGATTCCTTGAACTTAGATTTGGTGAAGAATTCACAATCCTGAGTCAAAAGTACACAGGGTTATCAAACCTTGTCGAGCATCTTAATTAGTGTTGCATTGCATTTGCATAATACCTACGACAGGAATGGGTCAATAATTTCATTCACACACTGGAAGTGACACCCAAAAGCTGGTATACGTCCATAGAATTGCGACAAGGAACTCAACATTAGGAAGGGATAACTAAGCAGTTCATGCACACATTCAAATTTGTTGATGAGAAAACTACAGTAGATATTGTGCTTCAGATAATCAGTGAAAACATATTTGATGAAATCCCTATCACAGTAGCAAGCTCCCATCACTATAGCGTGACCATTCATTAATGGATGGCCTGTTACAATCTGGTTAGAGACTCGTATGATTATCTGACGAACATCAACATACCTGAGTCATAAGGTACACCGGAATTCAAAGGAACTAGTATTTCAAGAGACCAGTTCCTCAAGCCGTTGAAAATCAAGAAGATAAATATTGGGTTTCCATAGAACCCAAAGTTATCCAATAAAGGAGATTATTGGGATGATGAGACAGTAGGAACTATTACATACTTTCTACATGCGTTTTAGGACTTATTTCCTACCAACTTTTCAGAGATGAAGGGAATAGTCAGAGACTTGGGAGAGATGAAAACACCCCTGAAACCAGATGCTAAGCCATTTAAGTAGGGAAATTATAGGTTGAACCCAAGGTATAAAGAGAAGGTAAAAGCAGAATTGGATCGCATGCTCGATGAAGGGATAATTGAAACTATTGAGGAATCAGAATGGATCAGCCTTATAGTGATCTAGGACAAGAAGACAATTGGTGAAGTCAGGATCTGTGTTGACCTAAGGAAGCTAAACAATGCATGCCTACACAATCCATTCCCAACACAGTTTGTAGATGAAGTACTTGAAAGTGTCAAAGGTTAAGAGATGTATTCATTCACCGATGACTTCTCTTACTATCATCAAGTCAGAATCACGAAGGAATATAGCCACAAAACAAACTTTGTCATAGAATGGGGATGCTACTAGTATACAGTAATGCCCTTTGGACTCAAGAATGATCCTACTATTTTTTCTAGAATAGTAGTTTCTGCTTTTAAATATTTCATACATAAATTTCTTGAGGTCTACTTTGATGATTGGACTGTGTTTTGTCTAGTAAGAGACCATATTGAGAGTCTGTGCATGATGTTGGTCCACTGTCGCCAGTATCAGATAGTGCTTAATTCAAATAAATGTATTTTTTGTGCACCATTTGGTGTGTTGTTGGGTCACGTCGTGTGTCACAGTGGTATTTTTCTCAAACCAGCAAAAGTTGCGATTATCATTAACTTACCACCATTTAAATCTGTCATGAACTCATATCAGTGTTAGGACACATAGGATACTACATGAATTTCATCAAAGGACATGCAAAGATATCTACACCTATGGAGAAACTGTTGAAGAAAGATGCAAAGTTTCAGTGGAAAAAGGCTTGTCAGGAAATCTTGGAAAAATTAAAGAAAAAGATAGGCATTGCGCCAATACTTGTATTTCTGGATTGGAAGAAGGAATTCCTTGTTCATTTCGATGCGTCATCTGTCATGATTGGCATAGTATTGAAGCAACCAGGTGATGGTGCGCTTGACCATCCTATTTCCTTTGCTAGCATAAAATTTTCAACAGCAGAGAAAAATTACACGATGACGGAGAGAGAAGGACTTGCCATGGTCTATGCATTGCAGAATTTCCGACACTACTTGATGGGTGGACATTTCAAAATGTACATTGATCATTCAGCATTGAAATACCTTGTTAACAAGACAATGTTGGGGTGGGAATCTGTCGATGGCTCCTCCTATTTCAAGAATTTGAATTTGAGGTCATAGTGAAACCTGGTCGACTAAATGTTGGGCCTGAACACCTGTCAAGGATATAAAGTGGTGAAGAACCAACCAGCCTGGAAGATAACTTTCCTGACATGTAGTTTTTTGCAGTCACCATGATGGAGGATCAGAATAAGGATTTTAATGTTTTCATACACTTATTGAGAACATGCTATGTGCCTGAAGGATTCTCCACAAACCAGAAGAAAAATTTGGTTGTCGAAGTTGTTAATTATACATTAGTTTCAGGACATATGTACAAGCTAGGCTCCGATGAAATATTATGATGCTGTGTCTTTGACTATGAATGACAATGGGTAATGAGTGAAGCACATGCGGGTGTCACAGGAGGACACTATGCTGGAAAGGAAACTGTGCACAAGATACTGCAAGAAGGATTATGGTGGCCAACTATACACATGGATACTAAGATCTTCTTTCGGCATTGTGCTATCTTCCAGAGAATAGGAAAACCATCACACCGCGACAAGATGCCACTTGTGTCATAGATAGCACTTCAAGCATTCGACAAGTGGGCCATTGATTTTGTTGGACCAATTAGTCCACCAGGGAAAAATACTGGCGTGCGTTACATTATTACTGTGTTAGACTATTTAACCATATGGGCTGAATCTGCGCCTGTTAAATACTAAACTGTTGCGACTGTGACGAAGTTTTTATTTGAAAATGTGGTGACCAGATTCGATTGTCCAAAAATTCTCCTAAGTGACCATGGTACGCATTTTGTTAATAGAATGATTGCTAAGCTTACTACAGAATTCCATATCCAACATAAGAAGATGAATCCCTATCATCCTTAGGTGAATGGAATGGTTGAATCCTTCAACAATATTCTGGAGAATGCATTAACCAAAGTGTACAAAGTGCACCAAGATGATTGGGATAATAAAGTTTCAGTTGTGCTATGGGCATTACTCACAAATTGCGAGCGACTGATAGGGCACACTCCATTCAGACTGGTGTATGGAAAAGAAGCTATTGTGCCTATGGAATACAATGTGTCGATCCTACGAATTGTTGCACGGACAGAAATGACCGATGGAGATGTTTTTGAGCAAAGGCTATCACAGCTTGTTCAGATGGAGGAAGAACACTTCGTCGCAGGATTCCACCAAACTATCGAGAAGTAGAGGAAAAAAGCATGGCATGATCGCCATATTTAATCCATTCAAATTCAGAGGACTTGTTTTGTTGTATGACAGTAAAATTTTCAAACATCCAAGTAAGTTGAAGATGCATTGGCTTGGGCCATACGTGGTCGCGCACATTACTGATGTAGGTGCAGTAAAATTGCATAAGTTGGATGGAATGTACATAATAGGAATGGTGAATGGTAGTCTCCTAAAATCATACTATGATGGCTGTGACATGCCTAGTTAAGGTCACATTGCATAAAAAGAATGAGAGAGAAAAAAGAGAAGGAAACTGCTCTATCTGCGATAGAAACAGTTTAATTGCAGTAAAATATCAGGAATGACAACTGGAATTCATTAAATTGTGAATACCCAAAAAGATAAAGGTAGTTATGATAATGAATCCGCATTAATTCAATGAGTCTGAGGAGAATGACGACATTTTTTTGGTCCCATCAGTCTTTTCCACCATAACTGTCCTGACAGGTACAACTCAAAACTCGAGTATATGAATTGATGTGCAATGCATCAAATGAGAATCCCATGTGATAAAAAAAACATCCATATGCCATGTAATCATCACATGAGGCATGAGAACACCTCTATAAAAAATAGGATTCATCATTAAGGTTGAGTTTACTTGCATAGAGAGGACTAGAGTGAACTAGAGCTTGAGATTGAGAGCCGAAGCTAATGGTTATTGAGATTTCTAGTGGTAGTGATAAATCTAGCGTGACTATTGCTTCACTGTGTCCAATCAAAGAATAAATTGTGTCACCAAAGGTACAGCAACGAGAACAAGAATTGGAAATGATGGCATGACTAAGACAATAGATAGCTCCTACAGCTAGTTATACCCCTGTCCTAGCCTCTGGTTCAGGTCCCGTACCGAACCCCCTTCACAATCCACCAGTTAATGGATCACGACCAGTTGTGCCACTGAGAAATGCCCCAAAATCCTCAATGCCAAATCTCTCAAAGAAACGCAAGGCTAAGGCTGCTATGGATATGCTGGTTGAGGACATGCTTGAGGAGAATGCACCAGAATCACCACCACACGGGGATGCAAGTGCCACCATTGAAGAACATAACCTGATACCCCCTTATGTTCAGCCAAGGAGAGTCGAGGCACAATATTTGAAGCTTCTAGTGAAAGCGTGCTCCTCTTTAGCGACATCTTGAATCCCTACTAATGTACCCCTGCTGTTGAATATATTGCCGAAGCTGGCCAAGCTACAATTTGATGATTTTGATACCTGCAAGCAGGAAGGATTAGAAATAAAAACATATATGGCTATGAATCCCACTATGCCGCCTAAGCCCCATCTCGTAATACCAATGGAGTGGGCCAATGATGTAGACAGAGAGGGCTTGTTAAATTTGCTGCTCATGTCGCACTTTGGGCACAACATGTAGGTAAATACATATGTTTAGTAACTCCTCATGTGTTTTCACAGAGGATGTTTATGGCTTGATCCACCCTACCATGTTGATTTCAAGCTCATTTAATCAATAACAGGTCTGCAGAACGTAGGAGGAGACCTTGCACCGTATCTACGTCCAAGTAGAGNAAGCAAAAATATAATATTCAGTGCACAGGTCGGGGATTCCTCATTGCCCCTATAGAGGAAAACACAGTAAGATTTGTATAAAAATCCTATCTTGCAATCTGTTGCACAAGATGAGGCCAACTGAGTGCACCCCAAAGCGGTAAAACTCGTAGAATAGTCCGTAGTGGGCATAATCTTTAACTGGTCGCAATACCTATTGAATGAGCTGATAGATTATGCGAAGAAAGTGCAAGTGGAGGAAAAATCCAAGTTCCACTACTCCTGGCTACTCATTCTTATTTTCTTCATTCTTTGGTTGGACCCACCCAACTACCAGCCATTAGATTTCCCAGTGGTTTTCCTTGGCGCAAAGTACCAGAACCTCTGGGAATATAAGGATGATAAGATCAGGAAAAAGGATAATAACATTAAGTTCTTTCTGCACTGTGAGGCATTGCGCAATTTCATAAAGTAGGCACACAAAATAATAACCATGACAGTGCAGAAATACTTATCATTTATATCCTTTCAGGTCGGTGTCCACAATGTTATATTGGAGCCGCAGTGGGACCCGACCAAGAAAGCGCACCAGGAAAGGTTTATGATCACTGATGCGGATATAGACAAAGTCATCCAAGATTGTCCTGAAGAAGGATGCATACCAGGAAATGTGCAGATGGGAGAGGGAGGAAACCAAGGAGGAAATCAAGAAGGAAATTCCCAAGGAAACGACCAAGGGAATGGTCAAGGTAACGACCAATATGATGGACAAGGAAATGATGGTGGCAATGGGTAGGAAAACCAGTCGCTAAGTTCCAAGGAGAATGACAATCATTAAAATACTGGTGATGATGACTTCGAAGGCACACCTATTGATGAGGATGTGCAAATCCAGAGGCAAGAATAGGAAAAATAGCACACACACCCATGCAAGAAGCAGAAAGATGACAAAACATCCAATATTGTCAGCTTAGATAAAGAAGTCATTAGCCTACTTGTAGACATTGTTGCGGAATTATCCAAGAGCATTCTTGAGGGACTTACTACACAACAAATGTAAGTGGCCGAAAAAGTCATTGATCATCTCAATAAGCTCACAGAGGCCATTAACGAAGTAAAAACCACTGTCAAAGCTTAAACGTATAGTGTGAACCCCGGGGACAATTTATCTGCACCAATATTGTTGCCTCCCCTCAATATGGAATTATTGGCGCAAGCACTACAATCAGGCACTAAAGAATATGACTATTTTCTCAAGGTAATGCAGACACTAACGCTGGATTTTTCAAAGCTAGCAGTGGTTGATGTATACTCCATTCAATATGTGGCTGTGACTAAACTCCGCATCATAGAAAATGCAGTGGTGTATCAAGCAGCCAAGAATACAAGGAAGGAAAAAGAGCATAAGGTCATCCTTAGGGATAAGGACCAGGAGATTGAGGTGTGTGAACAGAGCCGACTTACACTAGTTGAATCCATGAAGAGTGCAATCGCAGAGTTCCCCATGGAAGAGGAAAAGAATATGAGGATTTAGCTGCCAAGGTTGGATGGCTGTCATGGATTACAGTGGAACTCAGGAAACAGGTCGAGGAACTAAAAGAACAACAGGTAGAAAGCACACCTCCTGAGGTGTTAGAAGAGCGCAAAACAACAACATCTAAGCCTATTGTCAGGATAAAACAAGGAGACTAGATATACACTGAGGCAGTTGAAGCCATCTCCGTGATATGGGGGTTGCTCTTGGATGATGAAGTAGTGGGAAATATCAAGGAAGAAGTGCGGTAGGATGACCTGAAAATTGAAATGGTAAAGGTAGACATGAATAAGTTATCGCTTAAAGAGAAGGTTTTGAAAGTAGCCGAACTGAAGAAGCTCCAGCAGGAATTCCAAGCTCTCTGCAACCAAGAGAAGAGTAGAAATGAGGAAGTGACAATGTATTAGTCGGAATCAAAATGAGTTATAGGGCTTATTCATCCTATACAACAGAAGCTGCACCATATCACTCAGTCATTGGAAGCATGACCATTAGAGCATATCAGTTTCGATTGTGTAGAATAGTTGGAAAGGCAAGCTGAAGAGCTCACCACTGACATTGCATGGGTGCAGCAAATTTTGAAGGAATTCTAGGACAAGGTTAGTCCTGTGGCACAAGCTGCACCAGAGACTTGAAATTTTGTAGGGAAGTGAAATTTTGTTCAATTTTTTTTAGTGGCTCGAGATGAACCAGATGTGAGTGTTGGGGGCCTGTTGGGCCAAGAAAATTGCACAAGGAAGAATTTGATGCACAAGCACAAGGCATGTGTAACAAGAGCGCAACATAAAAGGGCAGGTAAAGGAAGAAGCGCAAGCACAGAGTAGAGGAATTTGCAACAAGGATCGTGTGACGAGGAAAGGCAGATACGAGCCGATGGAAGAGGTAGATAGAGATTTAAGGCTGAACAGGTGCAAGTTAAGGAATACTGTAGAAGGACGTTTCAATGGAATACTAAAGGACAATTTTTCAACTATTTATGACCGGTACAGATAGGATAAAAGACATTTTCACAGCTAGTTATGGCCATGGTTAATGTAATTCAAGACTTTTGCGGCTGGAATGGGCCAACATTAATGTAATAGAAGATATTTTGTAGACACTTGAGTCTGTAATAGCTGAGCTAAACTGAGCCAACCCTGCATGGTCTTGTAAATGTTATAAGTGGGAGGAACCTATTTTGTATAAGGGTTAGCTTCAAGGAGATAGTTATCTAGGAGTTAACTTAAGAAGGATTGTAGTAGTTAATTGTTGACTTAGAGAGAATTCTACTAGTAGAAGGTTGTTGAGCTAAGGATCTGCAATTGAGTTCACAGACCATTTTGTAGGAGTTAATTTGCAACTGAGTGTGCAGACAGTCGAGTAGAAGAGTCGATCTAGGCTATGTGCGGATCAATAGGAGTATATAGAAGATTAATCCAGAGAGAACGTGAGCAAGAAGAGTTGAACTAAAAGACATATCTTAAGAATAATCTGTAAGATACATACTACAAGGTGCTACCTATACTTCTCATGCCAGATGAAGAGCACCTTACTGGTTTTTCCCATATGGGTTTCCACGTTACTTCCTGTGTTTATGAATGTTGAATGGTGAATGTGAATGGTTGAATATTTAACTACCAATGTTGAATGTTTGATTATCTTCCATTACTTACAGTGATTTTGTGAATGAATGTCATAATATAGATAACTGCAGTAAATGAATGAATGACTAAAGCATTGGCAAGCACTATGTATTGTTTTATATTAAGTTGTTAAGTTATAATATAAGTCACATCACAGTCATTTACTTTAAAGGAATTAGCAGTGTCACACTGTTTCACCACTAATGAATAGTGAAATACTCCATCCCTCCATCTATGTCGGTTGCCTTGGTCATGTGCCAAGGGACTGTACTCCCTCGCAAACTATGGAAACATGGTTCTGGAAATTACACATTAAGATATCTCAGATGAGACTATGCATGCCTCACATGTGTTTTTTACTGAGGTTTATCTGTCGGGCCTATGTCTTTGGGTATTCTGTTGGTATTGTGTTGTTGTTGAACTCGGGTTGCGTAGGAAAGGAAAAGAGGACAACAAATTTTTTTCCATCATCATTGAGACCGGATCTTTTCCTTAGTTGTGATAGAGTGCCAACGGTGCACTGTCCAGTGAGGAAAATAGCATCAATGCCTTTTTTTATTGACACTAAGCATCGACGGTTCTCTTCCCCTGTGAGAAAGAAGCGTCGAAACTTTTTCACCTTATGCTAAGTGCGTCGATGAACCTAAAACTTGAAAAACTAAATTTCTAGAAGCTTCCTTGTGAAAGCCCCTGTGGAGTTGTTTCCTACTAACTAGGGAGAGGTGGAATTCACCCTCCTTACCTGTTAGTATCACCTCCTATTTATTTCCTAAGTGAATCTCATCATACTTGGCCTATAAATGAATCCTCCATCGAGTGAGTGAAGGATGCCGAAAGAAAGTACCCTTATGTTGTTGGAATGGGATCTGGGTTAGAGGCAAGTTTGAGTGAGTCTTAGTGTGAAGAGATTTTTGTGAATGTGAAGGATTGTAGATCTGTTGTGGAAGATAAAGCTAACAACATCAAGGCTTTATGGTTGTAACTTTACCATCTATTATTCATTAATACAGAAGTGTTCCCCTTTCCCGTATTTAATTTGTGATAATATCAATTAAATCTTGCTAGATTCCTTGATCACTAGCATAAATGGTTGATTTTTCATGATGCTCTCACTTTGTAGTTTTGTCTTTTGATCTATCATTGCAGGTACTGAAGATTTCAAGAAGGATTTTGGAACAAGGACAAAAAGCACTTAGATGCAAGGTATGAGATTGATTTCATGTTGATTAAATTAGATATCTAGGGAAACGATATGATGTTGTGTTTCTTTTTTTGTATTCTTGTATCATACAGGGTATAGGAACAAGCAGTGTCTGCAATGGTTGCAGAATTCCTTGAAACTGATTCATTAAGTTGTTCAATGTTTAGTTGTGTTTCCTGTATTTCACATTTTCATGTATGTGTATGTTGCTAATACATTTCTATATTATATGCAAGGAATTCATTCTCTGCTAAACTCTCCTTACATCAGAAATCGTATTTTTTATGTGTGTATGATGACTGAGATAGAATTCATCCTTAGATAGATGGTATGATTCAGTTATTAGTGTCTATTGTTTTTTCTACTAAAGGTGTTCCAAAATATTTGTTCATAAATAGTTTTCTCTCATTCTACTGGGATTTCCTCATTTCAATATGTCATCATATCAATTTATTTGATTGAATACAACACCCGCATTGCCTTAGATTACATATTGAAATCAACATTCATTATTTTTGTAGACCCTTGAAGGTCTCAGGATGTGACTCCATAGCCCAATGGTGCTTCATTTTTGTCTGTCTTACAATATTTAAATTACAAATATTTTGTTCTATCATATATCTAGTATTTTTATCCCTTGATTAAAGTTATATGTGTATGTGAATGAGCTTTGTGATACTGAGAGATCCCTCTCTAACTGTATAGGCTATAATACATTCTAAATATTGGTTTGAAATGGTTACCCTGGTGATATCCTACCACAACCATAGGAAAATCACTGGGTGCTAACATCGTGGCATCGTTGCTAGGGAACTAATCTCTATTATCTCCTTGAGAAAATAGTATTGTCCTAGTTCTACAACCTGGTTGAGAAGACAGTCCTAGACACATGATGGTTGTATATGCTCTGGAAACTCCACTTGAAACTTTTGGAAGGTGACTCCACTAGGAATACTGGCATCTAGAAGGTCCAACACAAGGAGAAATCCTGATGCTTAATCTTTTCAAGAAGTTTTTGATCCATAGAGCCTGATTCGGAAGGCCAATAAGCTGCAAAGGTTAGACACATATTTTTATTTACCTACTGAAGGTGTTGTTTCTATTGATAATATATATGAGCATTGTGGTGAAGAATTGGAGCCAGTTTTCCCTAGGAATAAGTCAAAGTCCAGTCTATCTAAATTAGTATTGGACCCCTCCACGTTTTATTTCTCCTGTACATCCTGGTTGCCTAATATATCGGAGTCTCTAAGTGGGAATATTCAATCCTAGTCTAGCCAAGAATGCCCCATATTTACCTATGAATTATCCATGTTAAACTCCACTACCACAGGGCAGTCTGCTGCCATAAATTTATTCCCCACCGCATCAAAGCTAAATCATCCTGCATCATCCAATCACATAGCCCCTCACATTTCTACAGTTCCTCACACCATAGTAATTCCTATCACACCAGTTTAAACCCCTCTTGGAAACCTTGTTCTAATCCCAAGGATGGAAAATAGGTTTTCCCCTATACTTCTTCCTACTGCTCTCCATGACCTCGCTCCGAGATTCTCCCAAACGCTCAAACAATTTAATGGGGAGAGGGGGTATTCAACTAAGGAACACTTGGGATGGTTTTCAGAATGGGTAGATCTGGAGGAAGTAGATTATGATGATGTTAATATTATATTTTTTTCCCAAATACTTGCTGGAGAAGAAAGAAAATGGTTCAAAAACCTCCTAGACAACTTCATTCTGAACTATCAAGCTTTTGAAGATTCTTTCAAGGACAAATGGGAAGACAAGAAAAACCCTAAGTAGTATCTATCCCAATACCATTCCATGAGGAGGAGGGAGAGTGAATCCATCCAATAATTTTTTGACATATTTATGAAGACATATAATGCCATCCCTACCCAGTTCAAGCCCCCCCTGGTTCTACCCAGCTCCAATATGCTAAAGCCTTTGATAGTGAATTTACTGTGTTGTTGAGTGAAAGAATTTCAGCCTCCTTGGCCGATATGATGAGGGATGACATAGAGGTAGAGTTGAACATGTATTCTTCCTGCAAAAGGAAGAAGAGGGACAAGGGAGAGTAGAGGAGAGAAGAGGGAGATAGAAGAAAGGATAAAGAGAATGAATATCCTTCATCCTCTAACTCACAAGAGGCCAGAATGGACATGATGATAAAGGCGATGGAAACATTAATGGAGACACTCTTTGTGGATAATAGACCACCTCCCAGTGAAAATAAAGATAAAAAAAATATAAACCAGAATGTTAGAAGACCACAAATCCTCCAAAATAGACAAATAGAGTAGCATAACCATCCTGATCCACATTTCTGACCCCCATTTCAAGAGAATTATGTGGAGCAAGATTATGAGAATCAAGATGAGGATGAAATCCACCAGATGGATACTGACACATCCTCTACCCTTTTTACCAAAGAAGAGCATTATAATTCATTTCAAGAAGTGGGGGACTTGTCTGCTGAAGAAACTGAGGATTTTAAGAAATGATATCAGCTTTCTGTCATGGATCTGCAAAGGCAGATTGGCTTGAGAAATAAGGATGTCCATGTTATAAATAATAAAGATGCAGGAAATAATTCCTCTTCAAGTAAGCCCAAAAATGACACACCCCGTAAGGATAGCTCCACGAATGTGATAGAACACAAAGGAAAACAAAGGAAAGAAGACAATCCAAGGAGCTCAGATTAAGGACAACCCTCTTTTAGTCTAGAGGTCAAAATTGAAAATATAAAAATCTATGTCCCTCTTTGTGAGTTATTAAATAATTATGAATATCATTCCAAGAATGCATTCGTGTTAAAACTTCTAGGGGAAATATCTAAAATATCAAATTCCCTAAACCTTCAAGATGATAGTCCTTCCATCTTGTTCGGACCCCATGTAGATGAGTCATCCCTCCAGGATTCTATGTAAGTTTAAACATTCATAATGAAAGTATACACAATGCCATGCTTGATTTAGGATCCTCTCATAATCAAATTCCCAGAATGATCATGGATAAGGGTTGGAAGTGACCAGACCATACAAAGACCTTTTCTTTTTTTATTCCAGTAAACTCAAGTGCCTAGGATTGATCAAATATTTGGTCATTTATTTGGTTTATATCCTTTCCAAAACCCTTGTCATGGAAGTGGTTGTGGTTGACAACCCTCCAAATTTTGGAATGCTGCTATAAAGATCTTGGGCAGCCAAACTCAAAGGTGCCCTTCAAATGGATATGTCATATTCCATAATCCCTGTCTTTGGGATACAAAGAAGGATTTTTAGGGAGAATAAGTTGGCATACATGGTGACCAGTGCTAAGAGGCCAAATAATCATCCCATATACTCATTATATACTGATATGGGATCAACTATTTTCTTTACAGAAGGAGGCAAAGATAGCTATAGTTCACAGAACACTACCTTTGTACCCACTCAGGAGGATATGGAGTTTGGATGAAACCCACAGGAGGGAGAGATTTAAATTATTCCTACAAAATTTCCTTTGATTGCACAAATAATGAGGTATAGTGTGAAGCTATCATGTTAGCAATTCATATCTTGGAGTTCCAATTCAGGAGGGTGGTGATACATGGGGACTCTAAAATGGTAATTAAACAAATGCAAGGTGAGTATCAGGCCATACATCTCGGGATGAGAAGCTACAGAAATGTTTCCCAAGACCTGATAGAATGTCTTAAATAATGCAACTTTAATATGATTCCCAGGTTACATAATTGTATAGCTAATTCTTTGGCCACTTCTACTGTTTTTTTCAATATTCCCATGCACCCCAATAGAAATTATGAGGTTGAAGTTGACCATAGATCCTCTGTCCTAGATAATGTTAAGATTTGGTAGGTCTTTGAAGATGAAAAATAGATTTAGAACTTCCTCACTCTCGCCAAGGAGTTTGATGGATTGAAAATTGATGAAAATAATGTACTCCTAGAAGGTCCTACTCTCATCCAGGAATCCCTGCCAAGTCAGGATGTCACCCCGAGAGAAATGCTGCAGGATGATATTTTTGTCCCTGCTGAGTGTGTTGAGGGCTACAAAAATGAATAATTTGGTGTTCCCGAGTTGCAGAGGATTGATGGAAAGAAAATTTTTATGAACAATCTCTGTTTAAAATAGATCCTACAGCTAAAAGGTAACTCTATCCCCAAGGGTTTAGTTCCTTTGGAAAAACTCTTTGACCCAAATGATGTTTCTAAGTAACCTCAGCTTGTCCCAAGTTGTGAGGATGTGGAAGATGTTAATATTGGGACAAAAGATCATAGAAAGGTCATAAAAATTTCAAGAACACTCTCACTTGAGGCTAAACATAAATATATTTCCCTAATGAAGGAGTACTCATATGTTTTTTTCTTGGAGATACAGTGATCTTAAGGCGTATGATACCCGTATTATCGAGAAAACTATAACAATAAAAAAATATGAGATTCCTTTCAAACAAAATATAAGGAGAATGAACCCCAAGCTGCTACCCCTGGTGGAAAAGGAAATAAATAAACTATTCAAGGAAAAGATCATTATGGCCCTTAGGTTCTCAAGGTGGGTGGCCAACTTAGTCCCGGTGAGGAAGAAGAATGGATAGATAAGGATAGGCATTGACTTCAAAAATATGAACAGAGTTTATTTAAAGGATCATTATCCTCTCCCTAATATGGACCACATTTTGTAGAGGGTAGTGGGCTCCAGGGATGATTTTAAGGAACCATACTTATTTAAAAGTGTATAGATGTTGGCGAATATTACCAATTCTTAAAACGCCAACTATAAAATGATTGGCGATATTTTTCAAAAAATATTTTAATTTGCAAGGATTTTATATCATTTATATAATAATTTGGCGATATTTAGGGTGAAAAAATTTTACCCCATCAAAATTGGGGGAAACAAGGCTTCAAAAAATGCAAAATAGCGAATCTTTTTTGGGAGAAAAACATGGAAAAATAGCCCACTAGGCTAAAATTCACCCCAAAAATTTTCCTTGGTGGGTTCCCAACAAATCTCCACCTTGGATGGCTTCTCAGGATACAATCAAATCATGGTGCACTTAGAAGACCAAGAAAATACAACTTTCACCACACCATGGGGCACCTATATGTATGCCAAAATTCCATTCGGACTCATGAATGCAGGGGAAACCTTCCAGCAGGCCATGGACATATATTTTTCTAACAAAAAGGATAAGATTTTGGTCATCTATTTATATACCATCACTAGTTTTTCACAGTCCGATGAGGAACACGTTGCACACATGCTGAGAATGTTCAAAAAATGTAGAAAGTTCAGTATCTCATTGAATCCAAAGAAGTCATTATTTTCTATGAATTAAGGGAAGCTACTTGGGAACATAATTTCTCAAGAAGGCATCAAAATAGACCCAAAGAGGGTTGTGGAAATTCATAAAATTGAGCTCCCTTGGAACAAGGTTGAGGTTCAGTCCTTTCTGGGGAAGGTGAATTTTCTGAAAAGGTTCATTGCTGCCTTTGCTAAAACAGTAAGGTGCATAAATAACATGCTGGGAAAGGACAAAGAGATCAAGTGTACACCTAAAGCAAAACAATACTTTGAATATATAAAGAAGGCTATTTCTGAATCCCTTATGCTGGCAAGCCCTGACTTCTCCAAATATTTTCTCATATTCTCATTTTCTTCAGAGCATACCATGGAAGGGGTATTATTACAAATGAATCATGTGGAAAATGAGCATCCCATCGCTTTCTACAGAAAAACATTGAGATATTCCCCTTTGAAATAAAACATCCTAGATAAGAAAGCTTATGCTCTAGTGCAGGTCCTGAAGGAGACTTGAGTTTACATCATGCACTCTCACATTATTTTCCATGTCCCTGCCAATGCAATGAAGGATATCCTTACCCAACCAGATCCTGAGGGTAGGAGGGGAAAATGGATAGCATTCCTACTTGAATATGACTTGGAGATTAATCCCACCAAGCTGATTAAAGGGAAGGGACTAGCCAAACTCATGTCACAGTCTAAATCTGATGCTCTCAGCATACACATAATTGTTGAATTGTCCACAAAGGAGAAAAAAACCCAAGGAACATCTAGATCCACAAATAGATTAACATCTCCTATCATCCCCATGGTATATTGACATCATCTTCATTTTTCAATACTTGGAAGCTCCACAGGGTATGGACATAACAAGGGCTAGATTCCTCAAACAGAAAGAAGCAAGGTTTTGCATCTTAAATGGGAAACTGTATTGGAAATAACTAGGTGGTGTTATTCTGAACTATGTAAATGAACAGGAGGAAAAAAAGTTCATTGAAAAAGCTCATGTAGGGGAATGTGGAGGTCATCATTATTGGAAGGCCACTATGAATAAGATCATGAGGGTAGGATTTTATTGGCCCACTATATTTTTTGATACATGCAAGGAGGTTGATTCCTGCCATAAGTGTCATATATTTGAAGGAAGGAGGAATATTTTTCCATTTCCTCTTATGCCCATACATGTTGAGTCCCCCTTCCAGCAATGGAGATTGGAATTCATTGGAGAGATAAACCCATCTTCCTCAGGACATCACAAGTGGATTCTCACTTCCACATATTATTTCACTAAATGGATTGAAGCCATCCCAACTAGACAAGCCACTGAGACAGTGATTATGCAATTTATGGAGGACCACATATTGTCAAGGTTTGGGGTCCCTAGGAAGTTGATCATTGACAATGTTTCTACATTCAAGTCAAGAAATATGGTTGAATTTTGTTTCAAGTATCATGTACAGCTGGGGAATTCCACAGCCTATTACCCACAGGGAAATGGGTTAGCAGAATCTTCAAATAAGAGCCTTATGAGTATCATCAAGAAGTTGCTGCAAGACAAAAAAAAAAGGCTTGGCACACAAGGTTGATCCATGCTTTGTGGGCTAACAGAATCAGTGTGAATAAATCCATTGGCACGTCGTTATTTCAGCTGGTCTATGTCTCTGAGGTAATATTTCCTAGTTCCCTGAGTTTTCCAATGATGAGATTATTACATGAAGAAGATATTGAAGCCCACCCAAATCAAAGAAGGATGTATCGGCTGGTTGAACTGCAACAACAAAGAGAACATCTTTTTGATATAACTCAAAAATATCAGGACAAAATGAAAGAGATCTTTGACAAGAGGACAAATCCTGATGATTTCTAGATGGGGGATGTAGTGTTACAATGGGATGGACCCCATGAAGAGAAGGGAAAGTATGGAAAATTTGATCACCTATGGAAAGGCCCTTACAAAATTGTAGCTTTCAGTGGAAAAAATTCCTACATACTGGAGGAAATGGAGGGTGGTCCAGTATCAGGAGCTCCTATAAATGGAAGGCTCCTCAAACACTACTTTCTTTGGAGGAAGTTTCTCCTTCCATGTCATTGTATATACCATGTTAGTTTAATATTTGCATGTGTGGATAGATATCTAATGGATTTGAAGGTAGAGGTGAAGGAATTAAGGTCCACAATATAGGTTATCATTTGAATTTGTTTTCTTTTCTTTCCATATTTGAAGTTAAAGGAACTAGAGTAAATTTTGAGGCCATGAGTTTTGGCACAAAGCTGAAGTGTGTAGTAGGCCGAGATTTTTCAAGTGCAATAAGGCCCAATAGATTAGGCACTCAGACTATGGGGTTCTTTGCTACCTCACAAGGATAATAGCATCCCCAATTGGAGTCATTGCTAGCACATGTGCTAAATTTTGGGAAGTTTTTACAACCTACATCTGCACAAAGGGATAAGACAATGACAATGTTGGGTAAGGATGAAAGTTTATATGTCATAATACCTAGGGTAGAAACTAACAAGGTTCCAAAAAATATATCCCCTTTCAAGAATAAGGAAGACATGGAAAATATCTTGGTTCTGGTCATATGGAGTAGGTAAGTTTGAAAATTCGCTTAAGGATTATGTCCCCGCAGTTGTGAAGAGGTAGATCAGCATCAATGGAGATCGATGAATGAAAATGATTTCATTGGGAAAATATGTAGGCTCAAAATAAATATTAAGATCAACGGAAAGGGGTTAACACACAAGAAGGATTGACCATCAGATAAGTAGCGGGATGAATATCTACGACCAAAATCAATTCCGCTACCGCAACTTGCAAGGGAAAATGAATTTCTCAAAGAAATGGAACTGGGTAGGAGGCACAAGTTTCAATGGCTCAAATCAACGATCGATCAAGATATATGGTGAAGTTGAATTCTGTTTCCACAACTTGCACATGGATATATTTTCCTTAGATCAGTGAAATTCGATAGATCCTGCAGGATTCGATGACCAAGATCAACGACCAACCAAGATCTACAGGAAACATCAATTTCGCTGATGCAACATGTGTAGGAAATTTTTTTCTTGAACTCGGTTGAATTTGGTAGAGCCCATAGGTTTCAACGACCCAGATTGACACTCCATCGCGATCTATAGTAGAGGTGAATTTCACTACCATAACTTGCATGGCATAAGGAAGGACTGAGCTTAGCGA
>LPNX011042019.1:347250-473755 GCA_001517045.1 Pseudotsuga menziesii | reverse complement strand
TATTGAAATTCTATTGGTTCTTGAATTCCAACTCACAAAAACTAATTTTGGCACGTTTTCTTATAAGGCCCATTTTAGACCCCAAATTTCCTCTAATGTTTGGTACGAGGCATGAGATTCAATTTCCCCATATCTATGTTGGGTATAGATATATGGCTGACATTAGTTCCACTGCTGATAAGTGCATGATAGAAGAGAAGGGTTGGGCTCAACGAAATGCGTTGGAGGAGGCGTGATTTGATGGTACCGAAGAAGGCATAGGTAAGATCGGCGATGGAGATTTGTTCCGTTGAGGGAAACTGTAGGGAAAATAGGAGGGACAGTATGATAGAGAAAATATATAAATACTTAAAGGACCATTCAATCAATGCCTCAAGATGAAGGAATCATAATGGACAGATGAGGTTCATCTCCGCTGAAAAAGGTGCAGATGGTATATCGATCAAGGATAATATAAAAAATTTGTGCACATGAATTTAGGTCACTTGTATTATTCTGTCCATTGGATAGCAAGAGCAGGACTATGTGAAAAGAGGCTAGATTGGAATGAACCTTTGATTTAATTGTCATGAGACTAGGTAGGCCATGTTTCTACACTGAACTAGTATAAAATATGGCTAAAGTAGAGGAGAAAGGGGTCCAAATATTAGAGTACCAGAAAATTGAGGAACTCTTTGAGGACATAGATTCAGAGTTTTTCAACACCATACTATTAAATGGACCTGTGGAAACTATGAAAAACAAATTCAACTTGATTAGATACCAAGGAACAGATGTGCATGGATTTTACAGGTTGTTCTTTCACCATTTTTCCACAGACCAAACCCTGAGTTGCCCTAAATTTGTCGGTTGGTGTGCCGCTAGTTATTGCTCCTCGGAGAGGGTAATTATGGATGCATTCAATTCAACAATCATGTTCCCAGTCATCCCCCTTGTCATCAGAAATACACTATCAATTCCTATAAAATTCAATCAAAAGGACAAAGAATATAATGAAGAAAGCATTGTCCATTGTTTTAGGGAATCAATGGTGGAAAAGAAGGAGGCGTTCTTTAAATAATGTTTCAAAACTGATACCCAACTAAAAAATTACCCTTACCCTGTAGATGCTAGTGAATTTAATGAGGAAAAAAATGTGTAATAACACTTATGAGTCAGGTTTTAGGGACGGACAGAGACAAATATGTCACTAAGCCCCTAATGAGCCTATTGTTCACCCTGAGCACCTGTCCAATTGACTCAGAATATTATATTCAGTCCACACACTTGTCTTGTCTCAAGTTTGATGAAATTCTAGCTGAGAATGGGGAGAATATTCATTCTCAACAAGTAGAATTCCCCAAGACAAGAACTTTCATGTTTCAGTCCTACTTTCTGAAGATGTTTGTGTCTTTCAATGAAGAGAACCTGTAGCTCCCAGAAATGGAAATCACAAATGAAATAAGTATGGATTATAGCAAGTTCATGAATTTCTTGATGTCAGAGGTCTATAGTGCTTTCTTCCAGTAGAGGCTTCCCAGAGTGTTACCCCATATTAGAGAGATATTGCAATTCTCCCCTGAGAAGAGAATCGAGGATTGGTTCTTATCATAACATAGCACAATGATAAGGCTATATGGGTTTCTATATGAACCCTTTGTACTTCTTGCCTTTTTGACCCTTAGAGTGTTTTCTTTGGAGCTGACCAGAAAAAGGCTCATAAGAGAAAATGAGCACTTCTGAATTTTAGAAAGTCTTCATATAAAAAATTTCCTTGGGCCATAGGCCCTTTTGTCATTAAAAACAAAGCTTCTCTTCCATTGATAGAAATTATTTTAAGAGAGATGGGATTCCCCACTGAATCTTCCATCGATTACGATCCCCATCAAATCATCTCTATCAGGATGTAGGCCAATAAAAACAATCCCGTTGATCACCATGAGGTGACAGTCCTGCCTGAGGTTGCAAATTGGTCAGACTTCCCCTGGGGGAAACATGGAGATGATGGTATGGAATAGGATTCTACTTCTCCAATTAAGGGAAAGAACTAACCTCCACTTGACACTTCAAACTTGATCCCAACAACAAAGAATATCACACCTTTGGCTAGTGTCTCTGAGTGTTCAAACAAAAGTGATTTCTATAATGTCATGGACACAACCAACACATCAAAAAGGCAGAAGTTGGAAGAGGCAGGGAGGCTGGTATAGGAAGCTGGTGAGAAAGGAAAGAAGAAATGAGTAAAGGTCAAGGGCTCAGCCTTTGAGGTTGAAGAATATGAATTTTTCCAGACACTTGAAGGATTAACAAATAAATATAGGTCCAAGACTGAACTATTGGAAAAATACAAGGAAAACAAATACATCACCATGAATGAATCACTTAAATTTCCTGCATAGGTGAGAAAATCTTGTGGTCAGGAGGTATCTATGGTTTCTCTTTGAGATCAAAAGTAGAATACATTAAATCTAGCCATAGCTTCTAGGAACAGAGTGGATGAAATGAAGATCTACCTAGATGATATCCCTGTACCAGATATGATTCACCTCCATAAGCAGGGGGACATTATCCATACTGATTTGTTGAAGTCAACCCTCAATATACCTAGGCTGCAGTCTAACAAGAATAAGGTTGAAAATCAGCTGAGACAGGAGAAGGTAGAGAACAGGGCCTACCAAGATAGGATCAAGAAGCTACAGAGAGACTTGTTATTGGCTAAAAACCAAGATGATAAAGGGGATGGCACACAAAAGTTGTTAAATGAAAAATAAAATACCATTCAGTTTCTAAAGAAAAATTTGAATATTCTAGCTACTCAGTTGATCCAAGATTCAGAGCTATCATAACTTGAAAAGGAGAAATAGAGATCGAATGGTAGGCTTACAGACTGTCAGGCCCAGCTACTGAAATTCATAGAGAAAGAGAAGTAATGGAAGAAGGATATGACCCTCATAGTGGAGAGTGAGAAGGCCCTCAAAGCCAAATCAGAGGATTTGGAAGGGAAGTTGCAGGATAAAGAGAGGGAGATATGGGATAAAGGTAAAGAGATCGAGAAGGGAGTCATTCCTCCCATCACTGAACCTGGTGAATTCTCCATTGTTTAAGCCCTGGCACAAGTAAGTATGTATGAATTGGAACTGACAAGGTTGAAGCACTAGAACAAGAATCTGGAGAGCTTGGCATTGGAGAGAGAACATGAAAGGAAGAACTGGGAAGCAAATTTTGCAGCATTGCAGGGTAAAATGAGAAATTGGTAAAGCAGGTTACAGGGAAACTGATTATGCAAGGGGATAAACATTATATGGGATGCACTCATATTAGAGGCTACCAAATTGTGGCCCTACCTGGGTTACATCTTGGACAAGGAAAAGGATATGCATGCATCCAAGAAGAGTGTTAAAGTAGTAAGGTAAAGTCTAAATAAAAATCCTTTTGATTATGCCAGAAATGCCATAGACTTTCTCAATGGATTGACAGAAGAAGAGCTCAAAGGATCCCACATAACGGATAGGATTTATGTCATCACTTGGGAAAGGAAGGTGGTAAACCATCACCACCATTTAGATACCATTGAATCAAAAATTGGTATCATGGCACATGAAGTCAAATATTTCATAGAAATGTTCGATCCATTGGTGAAGATGGGGCTACCATTATTCTGGGAAGTAAAGGGTGGCGTGTTGTAAGAAAAATAATATCATGACAAGATGATTCAATGTAGTTTAGACCACTCCAAATTTGTAGATATGCAATAGCCCCTAGAAAGAAACACTATTGTCGACAAATTGGAAGATGAATTTGAGTTGGTTTTCAATTTCAGAGCCACATCCATGAAATTTCCTGATTTTCCATAAAGGGACCACATGGAGCTGCGGGTGTTTGCAAAAGAGGTGTCCGCTCTGGATTCACTAACAACATATTAGTGGAAAGTGGTTGAAAAGTATGGAAGGTCCAAATACACACTGAATGCCAAATTATGATGAGGATCAAAGGGGCAACTGTATGAGAACAAGTGTTGCGATGAAGAAAATTTCCTTCAACTCTGTTGTTGAGGAACAATTCAGGGCTAAGTCAGCATGAGGCCATTGGAGGTGCTCTGAACCATCATTTTCCACAAGCGATCCTAAGTCTCATATGCCTTGTTTCTTGTTTTGATCGAGCATGCACATTATCACATACTTTCCTAATTTGTGTTAAAATCGTGGCGAATCTGCCACCTCAAAGTTGTTCGGGATTTAGTATGATTATTCAGGTTTAATTCCCATTTTCTAACTAATTTTTTATACCCTCTTTCCAGATACATATCGGGGGTAAACGACACTATATATGTAATCTCCATACAAGAGAAAAGGGTTGGAAAACTTTCATTCAAAAGCCTTCTATGCTTGGTTTTATGGCTCTGTAATTTTCTTGGAAGTATTAATGAAAAGCAATTTCTGATTTTTCTGAGATTCATCAAGTTGTTCAATGTTCAGTTGTGTTTCCTGTATTTCACATCTTCATGTATGTGTATGCTACTAATACATTTCTAGATTGTATGCAAGGAATTTTTTCTCTGCTAAATGCTCCTTACATCAGAAATCATATGTGTTATGTGTGTATGATGAATGAGATAGAATTCATCCTTAGATAGATGATATTTTTTAGTTATTAGTCTCTATTGTTGTTTCTACTAAAGGTGTTCCAAGTGATTCATCCATAGAGAGGTTCCTCTTGTTTCACTAGGATTTCCTCATTTCAATCTGTCATCATATCAAGTTATTTGATTGAATACAACACCCATGTTTCCTCATATTACATAAGGAAATCAACATTCATTATTGTTGTAAACCCTTCAAGGTCTCGGGCTCTGGATCCATATTCCAATGGTGCTTCATGTTTGTTTGTATTACAATATTTAAATTAAAAATATTTTGTTCTTATCATATATCTAGCCTTCTGATCACTTTCTTAAAGCTATATGTGTATGTGAATGAGATTTGTGACACAGAGAGAGCCCTCTATGACTGTATAGTCTAGACTATAGTCTAAATATTGGTTTGAAATGGTTACTCGAGTGATCTCCCACCACAACCATAAGAAAATCATTGGGTCCTAACACACCCTTTTACCCTCTACCTCTTATACCTCTACGCCTTCTAGTACCTTTCCCCAAATCATTATGCCAATCCCTACCCCTGATATTCCCCAACCTGCCCCTTTAGTCACAATCTCTGAAGGATATATTGCAAAAGATGAGGAAGTGGTAGACTTCAGTGATGTAGTGGTTTCACTTGGGGAATAATTCTAGATCACAACTAGAAAATTTTGTGCTAAATAAAGGATCTAAGATATCTAGGGAAGGAACTATTAAGCAGGGCTCAATCCCTAATCAAATCATATGGAAGAGATCTTCAACAAATGACAAGCAGGAGGCCTTAGATACTGCAACTTCTATGGGATCCTTCTCAGGTGCAAACTATGACCTAGTTTCCTCACTAAATGAGGAAATTTAGATAAAGGAGCAGGAGCTACAGAAGGTCAAACAAGGAAAAATACAAGATATTGCACGACATCGCACATAGATACAAGAATTGAAGAATGATTATGAATACCAAATCAAGAAAATGCAAGAACATAATGAGATCCTCAAAAAAAATCTTGAAGAATTGTAAGGGATGAATTTCAAACATGTGGAAACTATTACATCCCTTGAGTAGCAGTTCAAGGATTTCCTGTTTGCAACAGTTGAATCGTATTTCTCCAAATTCATAGAGGATGAGTTTAGAGACTTTGTCTCTCAAATTCAGGATGACCTTTACAAGGTTATGGTTGGTATGTTCAAAGGACTGGATGAAATGAAAGAGACTTATAATCCTTTCGAACACCAATCCAACCTCCTGTATGATTACAACCAAAGGAGGAACGAAGAAACAAAATCCTATGATAGTTTGGGGGACTATAATAGATACATTAAAGACAAACATGAATATGTTCCAGTCCTGGACAAAATTAAACAGGGAAGGATCAATATTTACCTAGAGTCATAGAAAAATGTCGGTGAATCTATCCAGTCCACCATTCAGGATGGATAAGTAGCATGCAAGAAGAGGTGGTTTACCTAAAAAAAATGCTAAGTTTTTTGGACTTACCACTCATGGATCCCATCAAAGATTCTCTCCCTTCGAAGTTGAATATGGAACATATTGAAAGATATTTTTCAGAGACTAAGGATCAGATTCAGAATATTGATCGCTTGCACCTGGATGAGATCAACGATTGGATCGAGTCATCACTGACTTTGCAGATGCGGATCGACCTCTTTCTTCAAGAATGGGTAAAGGTTAAGAAAAGGGAGATTGAGTCCTTGATCTAAAAGGCCCAATTATAGTTAGAGTTTGCACACTATCAGGATATAGAGGATATTTTAGATTCCTTTTCTAAGTGGAAATATACCATTGGAAAATATTGAACTCAATAATTTGTAATCCCTGTTTATTTTGGAGGACTTTCTCTTTTGTAATATTTTGTATTAATTATTTAAATACATGAGATATCCCATAGTGGGATCCATGACAGGTGTTATCACTCTGTTTGCAACAGTCGAATTATCGGCTTGGAAGAATTTGAAAACGGTCCTATTCAATGAAGAATTATAAAAACACCCTTTAGGTTATCCAATGGACATTTTCCATCGGCTAATACCATCAGATGAAGACGATATCACAATCTACAGTGGTAGATCCTTCCAAAGGTCAAGACATGCAGCAGCGAAAATGAGATAAAGGGGTGTTGTAGATCAACGATCCAGAATCCCTACGGAGAATATCGGTGATAGAGTGTGGTTCTGAAGGCCGAAAGATGTGAGGAAATATTTAAGTTTGGTATTTGCAAATCCTATTAAAGGGCACAAGCGATGAAAGGATGAGATCAAGGTGAATCCCGATCGACGAGCTGAGGTGGTTTCGCTGGGCAAACGTGCGCGGAAGAAGGAGATTTTCTGAATCGTGAAATGGATTAAAGGACGAAGGCATTTGATGATGGAGATAAGAGTATGAGCAGATCTACATCCATAGAGGATTTCACTCTCCAAACAAGCACGGATAAAGTCGCAATTACAAATCATGAAAAGTAGTATCGGCTGCAAAGATCAATGGTCACAACAAAGGCAGGTATAGATCTATAGTCGTCGTTGATTTCATGATCTGAACTAGCATGGACAGGGTCAATATCTCAATTCATGAAAAGTGGAAGGGTCCTCTTTGATCGATGGTTGCATGGAAAGGTCGGTCTTGATCGATGGATAAGAAACATACCGCGATCTAGAGTTGCTCACTAGATCAAGGAAGGAGGAATTGGTAGCAAAATTTAAAGAAACGTGGATGAAGGATGTGAAAGACACCCAAATCGAAGGGCTGATAAGGCCTCAATGCCATATGTATCACATCCATGACAGATCGGATAGAAGAAGGGATGCTCGCATACATGATTTTCCTCTCGAAAAACTAATTGATTCCCTCGGCACCATTTGCGATAGGACTAAGGAAAATATCGTGTCCAATGTCACTAGCTTTCCCTGCTCCATAGGTTTGGCACGTGGCTTATGTAGAAAAAAATCGTAGGGAAGCAGGAAGTTCAAGTTTTTGAAGTGATGAATCTAGCCTTTAAACAGAGCAAAGAGATGCCGCAAACTAAATCTTCTCAAGCGCCACCATCACTATAAGTGAAAGGGAAAGAAAGGTCATATCCAAATGCTTTAAACCAACTGGGTATCCATGCGGGAAAGTGCTTAAAGTCTTATCCATGGCTAATAAGATAACTGAACATCAGAAGAGAAGATCCTCACCCATGGTGTCACACATTTTATTGTTACGATGAACAGTATTCAAGTGTGTAGCCATATCAAGGTCAATTCGGCTTTCCCTATATAGCGCCACCTTCTGAAGTTGTTGAAGCATGGAAATGGGTAAACGATGAGAGATAGACCAGAAAGGTTGAATTACGAGAAGTTTTGAGTTCTTTTGCAGACAGTAATGGCTATGTGGATTGATAAAATAGTTCGACGGGGGGTACTGATGGTTGGCAAACATAAATTATGTTTCTTTGTCATCCTAATTATCCACACCAGAAAATCACCAACCACCGGAGCACAGATGTTAAGAACTTAGGGAGATTCACCTGTTTCCATGTAGCCCTACCTTCATTTGTGCTATGCATGGATTTTTACATACCATGGACATCCCTCTGACAACTCCTGTTGTAGTCACAACCTCCAAAGTCCTAACACACAATGATGGTTCATCTCTTGGAGAAAATGCTCAGTCTGGGACAGTAGAGGTCTGAATATTTCATCATTGCCCCTTACAAACAATGGTTCTATGTTATGTTTCAACCACCCTTACAAACAATTCATATTTTCACTTGTACATATCTAGCATTGTTAATATTTGGTTAGAGATCCCTCTCGAAAGAGAAAAAGGCCAGTTCTCTCTTCGAACATGTTTCTGCTGTTACCTGGGAACGATCCTTCCGCAACCTTTGGTTCAATTCTAGTGCTAACAAACTGGCGCCATTTTCGGGGAAAAAATTGAAGATACTCCCTAGGAAGAACGACCAAAAACACAAATGATAAAGGATTTATATGGGAAAACAAATATTCTTAGATGTGGAAAAGGTTGTGTCATTTTCCTTGGCTACTCCACTGAAATATTCTGGAAGGTGAATCCACTGGGGAGACCAGTGGTCAAAAAGACAGAGACGGGGAGAGGTCTCAAATATTCCCTGGATTTGAACAAAAGATTTAGATTTGACTATTGATGGTGAAAAATGGTTAGAAAACAAGAAGGTCATGTCTCTTTTCACCTGGTGACTCCATTTACAAAGGATCCATTCTTCATAATGTTCTATGGCAGCTCCACTATCAAACGAGGTTGCAAAGTTTAATGAGTTGATTCAGTTTCTCGACCATCAAGATCACTTCTCAGGCTGCAAGGTATGCTCCTATGAATATTTCTTCCATTCCTGGTTATCCCAATAAAATACCTCTATTAAATTGGCAAACATATCTTCCAAGATTCAATGATGAAAAGGGTGATGATGATGCCATTCATTTATTTAGATTTCATAAGCTTATACATAGGCTCAGAGTGGGATGGCATGAAAATTCTTTAATGAAACTGTTCATGTAATGTCCCTCTTGCGCACCCTAGGTATTTCGAAAATTTGATTGTATATTGTACTCGTCTTCTGGTGAGGAGCTCAAGGCCAAGGCCCCACCAGTAAGACTATGAAATAAATATGATCTAAGTTGAGGACTTAAGAGGCTTAAGACATGGAAATAGCTTCTCAGTTGGAAAACTGAACCCTAAGGGCGTAAAGAGAATGGTTAGGGAGCATGGATTTCGATGCCATAATCTTAGAATCATCTTAACCATGGCATCCTATAGAGATCCGTATTCCTGCCGTAAATAGCTAATCAAATACAATAGCCTAATTATTTAAATTCTAACATAAAACAAGCCATGGTATAAGAGGTTTCCACCATGTTAACCTCGACAAAACGGTCAAGTTAGAAGAACCAAACATTTTTACAATGTTTATTATGTAGGGACTATAGGTTATAGTCACCTTAAAAATCCATCACACACATACCAGTATACCTCGATTAAATTATTGCCGACACATATTGAACATTATCTGGAATTATTCACTATATATACATACATACACACACACACACACACACACACACACACACACACACACACACACACACACACACATATATATATATATTGTTTCATATGATTGAAGCACATACTCCCTTTGAAAGGGATGTTCATAAATGTTTAAGTTAAGATGGCCATACCTAGCCAGCGAAGGATAGGGTTTAATTTTCCTCCCAAAGAAACATCTAGCAGTTTATAGAAACTAAACTTTGTTTAGTTTTTCCAAAAAAATATATATATAGTAAGGAACCAAAAATAGCAGGAGGGAGGAAGATCCTCAACGAGGAGTCTTTTGAGGCATGGGATCCACGTGGGGGGGCGAAATGGCATACCCTCTGCCTTTTGACACAGTTCAAGGAGAAAAGATCGTGGGGAACATTTTTCCCACGATGGTTAAAAAGGGGAGAACGATTTAGAAAAGGACACGCTCTCTCTCTCTCTTGCTCGGGGGGTAATTCGATGGAAGATATTGGGTAGCTCTGCATTCAGAGAGTAGATCTGCATTTTGATGGGTAGCTCAGCCATTTCAGAGAGGGTAGATCTCCATTTTTTTATAGAGAGTAGCTCTGCGTTTTCAAAGAGAGTAGATCACCATTTTTTATGGAGATTAGCTCTACATTTTGATGGGGTAGCTCTGCGATTTCAGAGAGAGGAGTAGAGCTCAATTTATATGATGGCACAATAATACCTCTATGGTATCGATGGCTCTAGGGAGTAGTGATAATTTTAATGAAGGCGCCTCCATGTTTGCGTGGAACTGGCTCCCATTGGAATCGGTGTTTGGTCAAAACTGGAACCGACTTGGTTGCTCGAGTCCAGGTCGTGATGGGCATTGTGGGTTTCCTCCGGCTCGTTGTATGCGAAAACAAAACTGTTTCTGAAAGATAGACCAGGTATTTTTCAAATCCTATCTTCAGCTTCATAGATCTGGAATGCATGCTAGGGGTAAATCGCTATGTCTTGAACTGATGAATAATCACCCCTCAGAGTTGGGTAACCTTCTGTGTATTGATATCCTGTCATTTTAATATGTATGCATCCTTACCCATCTGTGGAGATAGATCCCTGCGTTTTTATTTTGGTTAGATCCCCTCTCGCCTAGTTGCCATCGTTTGGCTCAGGTTGAAAGGCTGGTGTGCCTTGCTTATGATAGCGCTTTTCTAGACATCTTTAATACTGATGCACTTGTTTTTATTTAGAAATCTGGTAGATTTGCTTATGCCTGGGTTGTTGTTAGGTAGATCTGGTTGTTACCGAAAATGTTGGGGTCATACGGCTGAGATTATATCTCGTTATCATTTGGGCATGTTCTTTTGATCGATCTGAATCTATGAAAATGATTTGGCTGGATATAACTTAAAACATATGTCCGGGAAAGAAATTTTATGTGCATTTAAAGTAGAGTGATACTTAAAGTGTCGCTACAACATTTTACCTTGCTTTAACTTCAGAACTCTTTCGGACAACCTTGTTTTTTCTGGATTAGGTACCTTGTACTTAAGGCAGTGTATGTCTGTGTTTGATGAGATCTGTAGCCTATGTTTTGCACCAGCATTTGTGCATGGGACAGACCCGATTTAGTACTGAGGGATGTAGGCATCCCGAGCAGAAATTATTTAGTGAATATCCGGGATGCTTAGGGTACCCTACGCTGTCAAGAAGAAACGATATTTATTTTGGCAAGATTTGATAACTATCTACTTTTGGATGAAAAATAACTCTGCATGAACCTAGCTAAGTGATTCCAGGTGATCTTGATTTGACTGAAAACGTTCTTTAAGATAACCGTAGATCCATGGTGCCTCCTAGCCTTGTAGCTTTCAGCACTTTGATGATTGTCGGTACCAAGATTTTCTTTTGATTTCCAACCTGGTTACACCATGGTATTTGGTATTTTTTTTAACTCACAGGATATTGATTCCTACTTTAGCAAAGCTTCTACTCACCAATTTCTCACAAAATTGGTAAGTCTCATCAGAGGACATATTTATAAATTAGTGTTAATCATAGTGCCCCTTTGTTTTACAATATGGGATTTATGTCTAGCCACGTCTTGGGCACATCCTATTGAATAGGATATCAAATGAACTATAATTATGTGCTGCACATAGAAATATATATATAATTATAGAATGGCTCTTTCAATGGCTCTTTGCATGTCAAGTTTGGGAATACTATGAGCTTGCTTGTTTGAATTAGAGGTCATGTCGGAGAGTCCTCAGGATTAACAAGAAGAAATTATGGCAACCATGATGTTGCGGAATGTATTTTTGTTGATTTAAATTTACATAATACAACAGTTTGGTGGACGTAACCCCAAGAGCGGGGTGAACCACGTACATTTGTGTCTGCCTCATTATCATGTGTCTGAATGTTTTTAACTTTGTTTGAGTAAATGCAATGCTTTTGCAACCTTGTTTATGGATGTTGCTACTATAGATGATAAACAAGAAGAGTTATTATAATTATTTTTGGTTTGCACATATTATTGCTTTGAATGCATTGATGATGAAAATGATTGCAGTTTCCAACCAAGGTAAACAGTGTTGTATGGTTAAATATACGATGTTAGATAAATGTAATAAGTGGTTTTCACCCTATAAACCAAAGGAGCTATGCTTGATTCATGTTGATAAGAATAACTTATTATGATGAAGGTTTTAGGTAAGAAAATGAACTCAATACCTTGCGGGCATTTTATGTCAGTCACAATAAATGTATGAGCCATTGTGATAGGACAAAACTTGAGCATGTGTTCGAAATGATAGTTTGAAATTTGCACAAAGGAAGTTCTCCATTGAGGTTTAACATATCATGTCTAATTAAAATGCATTGTGGATTAAAAGCTTATAATTTTTAGGGATTAAACATCTTTTCCTAAAGGGGAGGGTAATGTTATAATTTTGCACCCTCGACAGTAGACCTAGCATGATATTACATTGTGAGTTGAATAACTGACTTTGAATCACTAAGAGGAACTTGGTGTGTGAGTTATGTTCTCTTTATGTTGAAATATGTCTAAATGTGTATGTCACCAAACAATGACAAATAAACATATGAAAGATTAGAATGTAATGTATACATGGGTTTCGAACATGGGTTCAGTGAATTATTATTAAGATTAGTCTGGTAGGAATATTACTGTTATAGTTATAAGATAAAGGTTTGTTCCATATTGGAAAAGAAGAATATTTTTCCATAAGTTCATGATTTTTACATAAATTTGTATGTTTCATGAGTGGTTTTACAATATCCTAGGGGTATCCTGAAAACAAGATTGTACTCTAGAAGATGTGTTTAAAAGAGTCATAAGAGTCGTCTAACGGTACTGAAGGCATAAGTCATTAATATTTTGTCAAATCTATTATTGTTTTTGATGGGGATGTCACGGTTCATGTTTAGTTTAGAAGGATATGCAAGGTCTTGGTATGAGGGATTGCCAGTAGGGAGTTTATTATCCCTTGAATACTTTCATACACTATTTCATGAACATTTCAAAAGGAATTATCCTTCTTTGTTCTTACTTCAAGATTGTTGCACACACGATAGAGAGTTCATTGAAAATGTGAAAGATGAGTGTGGTGATGATCAGTATTTGGATGAAGAGGTTTTAGAGATATTACATGAATATTCAGCTCAAAAAGGAAGAAAAACAAATTCCCATGATATTCAATAAATTTCCCACCAGTTAGTGTTGTATTCCTTCACTGAAGTTGACGTAGACTAAAGCTCTGTTTCAACCAATTACATCTCTTCCTGAAACTGATGATGATTTTCAGAATTCTTGTCATTCTCAGTGTGATCAAGAGTGAGTTTGGGACTGTCAATCAAATCCTTCCTCATATTATTCAACTTCTGAATTTTTGTTACAAGAAGAGGCCTCCCCTTCCCAATCAGAAAATTCATTTTTGCAACCGCAATCTCTTCAAAGTTACAATGCTTGTGTGATTGATTACATAGAAGATGATAATTCTAAAAAATCTCAGTCTTATAGTCCCTCCACATGTTCATTTTCTAAAAATGCAAGTGAGGAGAAATCAGATTTTGAAATAGTGGTTGAAGGAATACCTCTGCATGTTGATCAAATTCAAATTTCACCTAAAGATTTACATGACTATATAAAGCCATCTTTGCTTGTAGAAGATGATCAACCCAGTTATTTGAAAGGAAATGGTTGTACTGATTTGTTTTATGGAGAATGCAATCAGCCTATCACAATTTCTGTTAGTGAAGAAAATATCATTGCAATCTGTTATCACTCCAGGAAACTCCTCTAGGTTGTAGCTCGAGGATGCCTAGTAACTTAAACTATTTTTAGGGTTTTTCTTAATTGGATCAAGCTGGAAAACCTACATAACCTCTCACTCTAAAGACATGCATGAAGCTCACTCAATCACAAATATTTTAGTTACAACTTCTCCAGTAGTTTGACAAAAAGGTGTAGGGATGGAGAACCCACTAGGCTGGCAGACTTACACACATACACATGCATATAAATGGCTAAATCCTGCCAAGGATGCTGTTTATAAATCAAATATCACTAAATAACCAATAGGATGATAGCTATCGGCCCTTTAATAAATATAAAAATTACCTAAATGTACATTCAGGCAATAAACATAGTAAAGAAAGAGATGGCTGAACAAATCACAACAAAAGAGCTTATACTTACAGTAAACCAGATGAGACGCTTGATAATGGAATAGGCTCATAAATCCCCGGAGTCAAACCTTTATTAATCAAAAAATCATGGGCTTTATATCCTCTTACAAAATTTACAGATCCTGAAAGTCCGATCTGTTTACACAAAAGTAATTGAAAGTAATAGTTTTTCCCGATTAGGGCTTCAAACCCTTGCTAACTGTTTGTTTATCTACTGCAAAGATCTAGTTCACTGAGTGAATTTCAAATGACTAAGTGGTCACCGATAATCACCACTGAGGGTTTACTGTGAAGTTCCCACCAACAACTAGTGTTTCTGCGTTTACTGAAGTGATTTTCCTCATTTAATCCGCTGGATTTTCTCCATCTCATCGCTGCAGTTTCGATGCTACAAGTCTCTATTTTCCCGCAGTTTACCAACTTACCACCACTGTCGCTGATCGGGGATTTTTCTTTTAGCTCATTGGCGCTCTAAGTCTCTATGCTACCACTCTCCACCTTTAGCTCATGACAGTTTCTACATCGGCGATTGGAATCTGTTTCCTCTAGCCCATCGACACTCCAAGCATGAATTTTTACCGCAGTTCCGGCTCCTTAATGGACTATTGTGCTGACGATTAGTCTGTAGTTCTTCCGATCTCCATGGAGCTGCTTATTTCTAAACTCTCCAATGATTAGTCTTTAGTTCCTCCGATCGCTGATGATTTGCTGTTACGGCGGAACCGGTAGTCAGTTATATCTTCCGCCCTTGTGGCTCCTTAGAGGACTAATTCATCGGCGATTATTATTTAGACCCTTCTATCACCGATTTGTTCATCTATTGTCATGCTATTGGAATTTTTCTTGTCATCGATCGGAAGCCGTAGTCAGTCTGCTTCCCACCGTTGCGGATCCCTAGGGAACAAGCTCACCGATAATTACTCCTTTCAAGTTCCAATGGCGATGAGTCTGTATTGTTTTGAAACCCATAGTAAGTTTCTCTTTTGCTGTTGTGGCTCTGCAGTGAACTATTTGGCCAACAGTTTAGTCTTTTCAATTTCTGACTTCTGTTACTTGACTTTGGCAGCATTTTATTTTTTTCATATCACCAACATTTCGGCACCTTTCAGCTTTACCTCGCCGCTACTTAATCCTTATTTCTTTCGATCTGATTTCATCGCTGTCAGAGGTCATTGGAAGTCTGAATCGGAATGCTTAGTCACTATATTCTCCGCCATTACAGCACCTTTGAGAACTAGCTTGTCGATCTGAAGTCTTCACAAATTCCGATTGATGTTTGAAAAACATTTCGATGGTGTAAATAGTTTAAGCAATATGACTATCTGCCAAAGGGGTCTTCCACCTACTATTTATCTTCCATCTTTTGGTGGCTAATGAGATGTTATGATCCTTTCCCAAGCCACTGAAACCACAACTTTGTGAAATTTGCATAAAAAATAGAGGTCTTCAAAACTGTTAGTGATCTTCATATCCTTCATTACATCATTTAAATTCTTCATACTATCAAAAATAAATTTATTTTATTTGGGAGATAACATCTAGCTCCTACTCGGGGATGGGAACCTCCCTGTGAGGTCCCAAGAACCCCAAACCAAAATGCCTTTCCCTAAAAGCAACTAAGTAACTTAACACTATTCTTTATTGTTGCATTGGGCATGAAGTCTTATTCTGAAATAAAAACAACCTACTATCTACTAATTTACAATCATAAGGCCTCAGAGCCTTAAATAAAATAGAGCTTTAGGAACCACCCATTTACTGGGCCATCGAATACCTCTTCACCTTTCAGATTCTACAATTTGAAGGTGTTATTATTATATACCTGGTCTATAACAAAAGGGCCAATCCATAAAGAGTCAAATTTTCCATGTTTCCCCTTGTCCTGTCTAACAGCATCCCACTTGAGGACCCAGTCTCTGAACTGGAAGTTGTCTACCTTTGCTCTTTTGTCAAAAATTCCCTTTATCCTTTGTTGATGAGCCTCTGATTTTCCTACAACTTGCTACCTGATCTAGTGTAACTACACCAAATCCATCATCCTTCTCATCATATCATTTGGTTCATCTTCCTTTTCCTGAAAGAACTTTGCCACTGGAAGGATCAGCTAGATAGGAAAGATGGCCTCAGTGACATAAACTAACTTGAATGGAGAAGTCCCTATGGATATTTTGTCTATTACCCTATCCACCCATAAAGAAAACCTAATTTTCGAATCCCAGCTTTTCTGATTTGTCTCTAGCAGTTTCCTGATGATTCTGACTAAGCTTTTGTTGGATGACTCAGCCAAGCCATTGCCTTGGGGGTAATAGGATGTGGAGTGCACCAGTTGGATACCCATTGATTCACACATTTTAACTAATGCCCCATCCTTAAAAGTTGGTGCATTATCAGTCACTAACCTTACTGGGAAACCAAACCTGTTGAAGATGTTCTCATATAAAAATATCATGATGACTTGGTGAGTGGCATTTCTGGTGGGTACTGCTTCTATCCATTTGGTAAAGTATTCAGTGGCTACTAAGATCCATTTATGTTGTCCACTGGAAGATGGATTTATTTCACCTATTAAATCTAGACCCCATTGCCATAAAGGCCCATTCACTGTAACAGGCCTAAGGGGCAAGGACTTGAGCTGATGCTTCCCTATAAATCTTTGACATTAGTCATAGGCTCTTACAGAAGTGCATACATTCACAAAGAGGGCTGGCCAATAGTATCCTACTTTTAAGATCTTGTGGGTTGTGGTTTTCCAGTAGTGGTGGCCTCCACATGTACTGGAATGAAAGTGATGCATGACATGCTCTACTTCTTCTTTATCTAGACACCTTAACAAAATCCTAGACTGTTCCCTCCAGTATAGCAGTTTGTCAATTATGCAAAACTTAACGTATTTCAACTTAAGGGCTGATGCTTGGTTAGGAGTGAGATCAAGAGAAACTTCTAATTTAAGAATAAATTGAATAATACTTGAATACCACTCACATGAAGATATGTTCTCAGCTACTGGTGGACTGTTATCCTGATCTTGATTTACTTCTGTTTCAGCTGCTACCATAGTCTGCACCTTTGTTGATCTAACACATGTGAAATTTATTTCCATCAGTTCATAGTTTTCTTTGGCCATGATTTTGGCTAGACCTAATCCCTTTACCAGCCTGGTGGGTTTCACCTCTACATCAAAATCAATGAGTTTGGTCATCCACTTAGCTCTCTTCCCATCAATGTCAGGCCGAGTCAAAACATCCTTCATAGCAGCTGAAGGGACATACGCAATGACCTTTTCAAGGAGAATGTATATTCTGAAGTTCTTCAAAGATTTTATGAGGGCATAAGCCTGCTTCTCAATTGGGTCATACTTCAGCTCAGCATCTCTTAGGGTTCTACTAAAGAAAGCAATTGGATGATCAAGACCTTCATCATTCTTTTGTAATAATACAACTGCCAATGTGTCACAAGATGCAAAAGAGAAAATGTAAAAACCCTTGGTGTAGTCGAGACTAATCAGGGTTGGGGCCTCCATGATGGCTTTCTTATATTACCAACTCAGAGAAATTTGGAATGAATCTCCTGACAAATTTTATATTGCCTAAAAAGGACTGAATGTCTCTTTTTGACCTTGGTATTGACAGCTGTTGAATTGCCTCCACTCTTACTGGATCAATCTTTACACCTTCAGTTGAGACTATGTGTCCTAGGAGCTTTCCTTCATTGAGTGTAAACTGGGACTTCTTGGGGTTTAGTGATATTCCATACCTTCTGCACTTCAGAAATACCTTTCTCAAATGTTGCAAGTGGTCATGATGGCTGGGAGAGTAAACTGTTAAGTCATCCAAATATATCAGCGCATATTTATCTTTTAGCCCTACAAAATCTAGGTCCATATCTCTCTGAAAAGTATCCCCAGCATTCATTATCCCAAATGGAATTTTAGCATACACAAAGGTGCCCCAGGGGGTGGTTAAGGAAGTCTTCCCTTGGTCATCTCGGTGCACAGCCACTTGGTTGTATCTAGAGAAGCCATCAAGGAAGGACATGACCCTGGCTCCCGAGACTCTCTGCAGCAGATGTTCTATCTTGGGCAGTGGATGGTTGTCTTTTTTGGAACATTTGTTCAGGTTTCTAAAATCCACACACAACCTATTTTCTCCATTTTTCTTTCTTACCACTACTAGATTTGCAATCCACTGGGAATACCTAATGGGGATTATGTTCTTGGCTTTGAGGAGTTTGTGGATCTCTTTCTCAATCACTGGTAATAGAAGAGGGATGATGGGTCTCAGCTTCTATTTGAAAGGAATGGTGTCTTTCTCCAAAGGAATCCTGTGCTGGATGATGTTGGTGTCATAAATTTTTAGGTCACTATACTCCCATGCAAAGAAATCAGAAAACTCTTTTATCAAGCTGCAATATTCAGACTTCTGTTCAGCAGTCAGCCCATTGGATAGATTTATCAGTTTTGGATGGCTCTGGCTGCCTATGTTGTGCTCTTGGATAGCAGGATCTAGCTCCCTTTTGGCGGGCTTGAAAGGGACATCATTGTGATCAAATAGTTCTTCCAGTGGTACTAGAGCTTGGGGTATGTGGTTTCTTGGCAATTGGACAATATCGTGCTCAGTCACTTTATCTTTTAGCGTGAGCTGCTTGGATTCCTCTAGGTTAAGGTTTTCTTGGTCTATGTGTATGTCAGAGACATCATCCACTAAGTGAAGGAATTTACTAAGCTCCCCATAATTTTCAAACACCCTCCAAAATTTTACATTGTCTGGCAAAGAGGGTCTGTACTTGACATGAACATCATAGCTGATCCTAGGGGGTAAAGGAGAAACAAACAGACTTGCAGAGATAGCCAAGGAATCAGCGAGGTGATTCAAATCTCTAGGAATATATGACAGTTCAAAAAACATAAATGAGTCTCTGAGTTTCCATACCTCATCCCTGTAGGCCTTTAGTCTGATATTTTTCGTCTGAAAAGTGTTGTTGACCTATTGTATGATGAGGTCTCAGTCCCCAAAAATATTAATGCACATGATCCCCATCTCCTTGGCCGCTTTAACTCCTAGCAGCAAGGCTTCATATTTTGCTACATTTTTTGTGGTTTTGAAATCGAGCTTATATGATAGGTGAATGTTCTCCTTAGATGGAGAGATCAACACGACCCCTGCGCCTGCTAAGTTTTGAGTGCTTGCCCCATCGAAATACATGGTCCAAATCACTGTTGTGACTTCTTCGAGCTACAAATGGGTGGGATTAGTGAGATGAACTGATGTCTACTGATTATCATCTATTTGCAAGATGCAAGATCCAAAATTGGTGTCCACAGCGTAGATGTGGTGATTTACTAAGTGACTCTCCATGCTTATAATGTACGCTAGCTGATTTTCCCTGTACAGTCTCTTATTTTCTCCTCTGAACATGGGAATGGTGGCGTATGTGAGATCCATCTGAAGGGTGCCGCCCAATATTTTGCACCATGACCGGGACAGGAAAAGGTCAAATTTTGGAGGAATATCAGCAACTACGATGTCCATCATTACGCTTTTCGAAGGCAGCTGAGTTAAGTTTACAGCAAGGTCTTTGATGAGGCCCAAGCACTTGACCTTCCTGGAGTCAGCAGAGAATAAATCATGGTAGGTCTTGGTAATGCTGAGGCCGATCTCATCCACCACATCCTTTGGCATTGAGTTATGAGAGGCTCCTGAATCTAGCAAACAGTTATGGAAGATTTTATCATGGATGTTCAAGGATATATAGAATGGTGGGAAAGAGTCCTTTAGGTCTTCGATCATGGGGCCCAGGGTTACAACAGGCTTGCCATCTTACAAGTTGACAAATTCAGTGTCAATGTGCACCTTGGGCTGAAGGGAATTTAGAATGGAGGTTTTAACTGCATCATTCTTCATCAACTCAATTAAAGGGAAAGGGATTTTCAATTTTTGAATTTTAGACTCAAGGTTGAAGGAATGATGCAACCTATCTGGAAACCCTACCTCATGAACTGTAGGTTTGATTTGTACTTGATCAAGTGTGGCTAAAGGTGCTGGTTTATGCAATGCTTTGGATGGAACAACTACTTTCTTTGGTAAAACAACAACCTTTCTAGTAGGTGCAACAGGCTGCTTGATGGGTATAGCATTCTTTTTGAGTGGATCAACCAACCTAGACCTAATTTGGTAACCTCCCTGACCCTCATCCTGATAGACAGCCTCTTCAGTGATCTGCTCATCAATCAGGGCTTCTTCATACTCTGCCTATGTCAAAAAAGAATAGTCCAGCTCATCCTCCATGTAGTGGATATTGTCTTCAGCTTCTCCTTCTTATTCAATGAATTCTATCCCTTCTTCTAATATAGTATTTTGAAATGGAGCTCTTATCCTCTGGTCTTCCCCTTGATTTCTCTCCCTTCTGAGAATCTAAATAGGGGGGTTTCCTCTTCTATAAGGGACAAAATTTGGGTTTCGAGAAATAAAGTCACTTGCCCCTTTACTCCTCACTGGCAGATGTCCTTGGTCCTTCAATTTAGACATTTCAGTAGTCAGGTTATCTAAAAGTTTGGTCATTTTTTCAATCTTGTTCATTGATGCCGAAGCCCCACTATAGTCTGCTGGATGCTTTCTCCTGTCTACCTTCCCTTTGACCTTCTGAGATGCTAGAATGTTTGACTCTACCTCTAGGGCGACATCCTGCATGAGTGATAAGGAGGCAGACCTCCTTTCTCTGAGAAGTAGGCAGAAATCAGAGTCAAAGGCATTCGCATAAGTTATCATAGATGAGGTACCGATGGTCTTAATCTCAGTGGGGATCTTGCTGTACATGTTGTTGAATCTCTTGGTAAAGTTAGAGACAGACTCACCATTTTCTCTTTTTAGGTTTCCGAATTCTATGATATAGTAGAGGTGGTCTCTCCTCTCTCCCCAATGCTTTAGGAAAATGTCATCTAGGGCCTCTATTCTGCCACTGATCCAGTAGGAAGTTCTTTAAACCACTTCCTAGCCTGGCCATCCAGGATTTGCACAAAAACTCTGGTCCATACATCTTCTTGTTCTATATTTATATTTTTAGCATAGCTATAAAAATCCCCTATATGTTCTTTAGGAGTGAAATCCCCTTCCCCTGTAAACTTAGGCATATACTTGAGGTAATCCCCGGTAGGCATGGCTGCGAGAAGATTTGGCAAAATTAGGGGCACATACCTAGCTACCATGATCCTTTCCATATTGGTTAATTGAGGGGTAGACATATTGGAAATGGGTATGGGCAGGGATGTGGAAGGTGGCACTAATGAAAATATTTGTTGAGAATGCGGTGGTATACTTATCCCAATGGAGTCACCAAGGATTGGATCTTCATAAGCAGCAGTGCTTGAAGATGCCAAAGCCCTAGATTTTTCTGATGTATCTAAAAAATTTTGGGAATTAAAAGTTTCAACAAAAGAAATTACAGCAAAAAGATCTCTTGAAATACCTGATGTAGCATTTTGTGCAGCATTGCTGGTCTGTCTTAGTAAATCCCTAGCTTTCCTCAAGATTTCTTTTGGATCTAAAACGGGTGTTGCTGGTGGCCCCTTTGGGTTTTATCTGGTACTTGGTCTTCCTGAAGCCACCTTATATCAATGGAGTCACCAAATAGATGATTACAACCATAATAATGTCTAATCCTTTTCTATCATCAAAGCATGGATCTATGTCATATCCCAGGGAAGCTGAGCTTCAATCTCCTCTCCCTAGCAATGGCACCAATTTGTTATCACTCCAGGAAACTCCTCTAGGTTGTAGCTTGAGGATGCCTTGTAACTTAAACTGTTTTTAGAGTTTTTCTTAATTGGATCAAGCTGGATAACCTACATAACCTCTCACTCTCAAGACATTCATGAAGCTCACTCAATCACAAGGCTTTTAGTTACAACTTGTTCAATAGTTTGACAAAAAGGTGCAGGGATGGAGAACCCACTAGGCTACTTAGAGGACTAATTCACTGACGATTAGGCTTTAGACCCTCCGATCGTTGATGTGTTCATCTATTGTCGTGCTATCGAAATGTTTCTTGTCATCGATCAGAAGCTGTAGTCAGTCTGCTTCCCGTCGTTGCGGCTCCCTAGGGAACAAGCTCATCGATAATTAGTCCTTTCAAGTTTCGACGACGATGAGTCTGTATTGTTTTGGAACCTGTAGTAAGTTTCTCTTTCACCGTTTCGGCTCCACAGTGAACTATTTGGCTGACAGTTTAGTCTTTTCAATTTCCAACTTCTGTTACTTGACTTTGGAAGCATTTTATTTTTTTCATATCACCGACATTTCAACACCTTTCATCTTTACCTCGCCATTGCTTAATCCTTAGTTCTTCCGATCTGATTTCATTGCTGTCGGAGGTCATTGGAAGTCTGAATCGGAATGCTTAGTCACTATATTCTCCGCCGTTGCTGTAAATTTGAGCATATAGATATGCAGACAAATACACAACTCACAAAGAAGATCTCACAATTTACTCAGCAATTGAAGAATGAAACAGTGCAAAAGGCTTGCAGCTGTGAATGCTTTCATTAATCAAAAATTAATTCAGATGATAATTACAATAATGTAAAATGGCTTTAATAGACACAAGCAATTCGAATCCACATGAGGAATTTCGAATTGATTAGACTCTACTTGACTATAGGTAACCAAGACTTTGTCTAAATCACTATCAGAGGACCCAGTAGTTAACTGTCCTTGTCTAAATCATAACCGAAGTTCATCGAAGCTCTAAAACACAACCAAGTGTTACATTTAGTGTTGACTAATGGTTAACTGACTATGGTAGGTGAGAAATGCACCCCACATGTGTGCAATCAAGTAAACGTAGCGCTAACTGAATGTGTAGGACTTGAACTGAATATAACTGACTCCTAACTTAGCTTGACTAGTCATTAACTGAAGACCTTGGTTGGTTTCAGCACTCCCAGTGGCTTCCTAAATTGTAGGGATTGATCTAGGAGGCTCCTAAACTTATGCAATCAAGTGTAGTAAGTGGCAGTGAGCCTCAATTAGTGTTCCCCACACTTTAGTAACTGAAACATGTGCCCCAATTAGGTCAAGTTTACCCAATTGTGCTAATGACTATAAATAGACTGGATGGACTCCCGATTTAGACATATGACCAAATTTGGACAAGGGAGGATTAATAATCCTAACACCCCCCGTGAATGCTAACTTGGAAAAACTGTGGGCCCTAGTAACTAATACCATAGGTCACCCATTACATCAAGTAAAATAAAGTAACTGCCCAATACAAGGAGCTAGGGAAAAAACCACATGGGAAAAAAGGCCTCCTTCTAGTTAAGCAGGTAGAATCAGGTCTCAAGTTTGAAAAAATTGAAAATATGTTGCTGCAATATTCATCTCTGTGAGGTAGTGAAGCAGCATGCATGGTGTGATGTGCACAGGTATTATGGGGCCTAGCATGTAGACTTCTCCTTCTTCTCCAAAAATGATGATGGGAGGAAGGAGGAATGTAACCTTTGTCTCTTGCTAAATGAAGAGCTGTATGATCATATTCATTCTTCTGAATATAGTAAGACTGAGCCCTTGCCATATTGCATCTTACAGGAAGTATATTACATCTCTCTGAAGGAGGTAAAATAGTATGACATAGCACAAGGGTCTTTCCTTTCTGAATGTCAGGTGAGTTTTCAGTCATCTTCCTAGCTTCAAGTTTGGAAGTAGGGTCTGAATCTAGATCTAAGTCACCCTGAATATTAATGTCATAAACTGATATAGATGGATCTGCAATACTAGTAGAAGCTGTAAAAGAAGTAGATGCAATGGATTTACCTTCCCTTGCAGGTGGCTGCTGAGAGTGCACTGGTTCTGAAGGAGGCATGAAATGTGAGAACTCATATGCTTTTGAAGCATGATTCGCAATACCCTTTGCTATGATGCTCCCAGTAGATATATCTGTGATCTCCACTGAGTCAGGACCAAAGATTACTTGCTTTGGAGATCCAGTATGGGTCATCTGATAGACAGATAATAGGTTTGAAGCCAGGGAGGGAAAAAACAACACATCTTTGAACCTTCCATGTTCAAGTTGGATAGAGCCCTTCCCTTTGGTTTGGACTTTACTGTTATTGCCCATATGAATACTAGGACCATCAAAGGATTGAAAAGAAGAGAATGATTCTCTGGATGCAGCCATATGGTTGGAAGCTCCAGAATCAATGAGGAAGGAAGGTGTTGATGTGCAGCAAGCTTTCAGTGCATGTCCTTTCCTTTGTTATTCTTCTTCTTATTCTTTAGAGTCTTCCTTCCTTGTGCTAGAGGGTACAAAAATGTTGTGCTTTTTCAAAAGAAGAGCCATTTCATCAAGTTGTCTTCTCATATAAGATCTTTCTGAATGGAAGCCCCTTCCACAGTAAGTGAAGAGGACCTTGCCTTTGCCATTCTTCTTGCTTCTCTTCGAACCTGAAGGTTCTTTTGACTGCTCAGACTCATCTCTTTGCTTCCCTTTGTCATTCTCTACCTTATCTCCTCTTGCAACAAGAGCTAGATCTTTGGGAGATTGAATGATCCCCATTTGGATCAATTTATCATTCTCAGAAATAAGGGATTGGATGAAAGCATTAAGAGTGGGCATCTTCCAATTTGGAGTAGTGAGCCTTACTATTTGGAAGGTGGATACAAAGAATGAGTAGTCTGAATTGAGCTTGGTGAGGATAGAAAGGATGAGCTGATATTCATCCTTCTTCAATGTGCATTGCTTCAACTGATATATCAGGTTCTTGAACTTTGAGAAGAATTCATTTAGAGATTTGAAATTTGATGGATTGAGAGTAATCATATCATTTTCTAGATGATGGATCCTCATCTCATCAGTCTTATCAAATAAGGAAGCAATCTTGTCCCAAACCTCCTTGGGAGTGTCCAAGTCTTGGATGTGAAATTGAAGATCTTTAGAGACTGAGAAGGATATGAGTCCAATGGCTTCATCAAGCCTATTCATGTACTTAGCTTTGTCTTTATCTGATTCTGGCTCTTCCTCTGTTTCTTCTATGAGTTTAAAGAGATGCTTGGTGCGGAGCAATACTTTCATGTCATCCTTCCACTTGTGATAGTTTAAGGGAGTGAGAGGCTCCATTGGATGAGCCATTTTGAATGAAATAAGAAAGACTGAGCTACTGTAGCGAATGCAGTGAGAAGAAGAGGCTGCTTGTAGCGAATGCTGTAAGAAAAGATGATAACCTATCACACAATCAAACATACAAATTAAGGTCGACAGTCTGCACTTTTGTAATTTCCTTCACACCCAGCTTAGTTAATCAAGCAAGCTTGATCAACAATTCCTTTTCTTGGGGTATTAAGTGGTAAATTCTTTGCTTCTGGTGCAGTACTGGAAGGAGCAATTTTGCTCAAGAATGATCCGGCTGGAGATCTGAGGAGGAGAGGAGTATTGTCCACTGAGGCTCTGATACCATGTAAATTTGAGCATATAGATCTGCAGACAAATACACAACTCACAAAGAATATCTCACAATTTACTCAGCAATTGAAGAATGAAACAGTGCAAAAGGCTTGCAGCTGTGAATGCTTTCATTAATCAAAAAGTAATTCAGATGATAATTACAATAATGTAAAATGCCTTTAATAGCCACAAGCAATTCGAATCCACATGAGGATGTTCGAATTGATTAGACTCTACTTGACTGTAGGTAACCAATACTTTGTCTAAATCACTATCGGAGGACCCAGTAGTTAATTGTCCTTGTCTAAATCATAACCAGAGTTCATCAGAGCTCTAAAACACAACCAAGTGTTACATTTAGTGTTGACTAATGGTTAACTGACTGTGGTAGGTGAGAAATGCACCCCACATGTGTGAAATCAAGTAAACCTAGCACTAACTAAATGTGGAGGACTTGAACTGAATGTAACTAACTCCTAACTTAGCTTGACTAGTCATTAACTGAATTGAACTGACCTTGGTTGGTTTCGGCACTCCCAATGGCTTCCTAAATTGTAGGGATTGATCTAGGAGGCTCCTAAAATTATGTAATCAAGTGCAGTAAGTGGCAGTGAGCCTCAATTAGTGTTCCCCACACTTTAGTAACTGAAACATGTGCCCCAATTAGGTCAAGTTTACCCAATGGTGCTAATGACTATAAATAGACTGGATGGACTCCTGATTTAGACATGACTCCTGATTTAGACATATGACCAAATTTGGACAAGGGAGGATTAATAATCCTAACAGTTGCGGCGCCTTTGAGAAGTAGCTTGCCAATCTGAAGTCTTCACAACTTTCGATTGATGTTTGAAAAACGTTCCGATGGTGTAAATAGCTTCAGCAATATTCCTATCTACCGAAGGGGTCTTCCACCTGCTATTTATCTTCCATCTTTCGGTGGCTAATGAGATGTTTTGATCCTCGCCCAAGCCACTGAAACCACAACTTTGTGAAATTTTCATAAAAAATAGAGGTCTTCAAAACTGTTAGTGATCTTCATATCCTTCATTGCATCATTTAAATTCTTCATACTATCAAAAATAAATTTATTTTATTTGGGAGATAACACAATCCAAGACCAAAAATATGAAAAAAAAGTGGAAAGTAAACATGTTGAAAGTGATTGTTTTCCATTGTGTTTTCCTTCATTTGAGTGGTTAAAAGAGAGACTTGGAGTTTCCAATCAAAAACAGGAATTTGATATTGTAGATGAATGTATAAATTTCCTTGGAATAGATGATGAGAGGCAAGGACAGTTATGCAATCAATCCCAACATTTAGAAAAACCAGCAGTATGTAATGAAGAATTGAATAATGATAAAGAATATGGGGGTTCTCAAATGGATGGTTCTTTTTGCTTTTCAAATTCAGAATTTTTTTGTCAAAAATAAGTCTGTTTGCCTGATCATGTTGAGGAACAAAGTGGTATTTCTTTTGGAATGCATGGAAAGAATGAAGTTACAAAGTCAGAAATTTTGAATGAATTTGTGGAGGTCTTGGTTGAGGATTGTCATGAACATTCTTGTCAAGGATATTTTAAGGGACAATTTAATAATTTGCAAGAGGAGTTACTTTTTGAGAAGATTTCTCATGGTAAGCAAATGACATAATTTTTTGAAGGCTGTCATGTTTTTTATGATCCTATGGCAGAGTACATGGACAATATTGGCAGTGGTAATGTTTGGTTATATCTCTACTGTAAAGATAAATTTCTTTATTATAACCTCATGCCATTAGGCCTTTCAGTTTTGTTTTTTATCAAGCATGAAGAAAAAGTTGGTTTATGGAATCATTTGCTTGAGTGGATTTATTGGAAATCAGGAGTTACTTGATTGAGCATTGATGCTTAATAAGTAGGGTAGGTAAGTAAATATGAATAAGATCGACATGGCGAGCATTCCATTCAAAAAAAATTAGTTTGTTTTCAGTTTCAGTTTTTATTTCAGTTTCGATTTTAAAGTTCAGGCTTGCAGCTACAGTTGGTTTCCAACCTTCAAGGTATGGACAAGAGGCAGGTTACAGGTTGAAAGAGTCATATTTGTTTGCAAAATGGTTTTAGTTGATGGTTTAGTTTAGAATAGGTAGAGGAATTTAGAAAAATTTGGGAGTCGCCCAATGGATTCAACACCTGTTCTATGGGGTTCTTTGCTACCTTGCAGGAAGGATAGCATCCCTAATGGAGTTAGCTATTAGCACTCTGTTTGCAACAATCGAATTATGGGCTTAGAATAATTCAACAAGGGTCCTATTCAATGAAGAATTATACAAACACCCTTCAGGTTATCCAAAGGATAGTTTATGTCGTCTAAGACTGACATATGAATATGAGATCACGATCTACGGTGGTAGATATTTCCAAAGGTCAAAACATGCAGCAGTGAAAATGAGATAAAGGGGTGTCATAGATCAACAATCCAGAATCCCTATGGAGAAGATCGGTGATAGAGCATGGTTTTGAAGGCCGAAAGATGCGAGGAAATATTTAAGTTTGGTATTCACAAAGCCTGATAAAGGGGACAAGCGATGAAAGTTTGAGATCAATGGGAATCCCGATCGATGACATGAGGTGGTTTCGCTGGGAAAACATGCACGAAAGAAGGAGCTTTTCTAAATTGCTAAATGGATTAAAGAACAAAGCCATCTAACGGTGGAGATAAGAGTATGAGTATATCTACATCCATAGATTATTTCTCTCTCTGAACTAGCATGGATAAAGTCATGATTCCAAATCGCGAAAAGTGGTTCCGGCTACAAAGATCAATGCTCACATTAAAGGCGGGGATAGATCTATGATCATGGTTCATTTCACGATCTGAACTAGCATGGATAGGGTCAAGATCTCAATTCATGAAAAGTGGAAGGGTTCACTCCGATCGACAGTTGCATGGAAAGGTTGATCTTAATAGATGTATAAGAAACATACCGTGATCTAGAGTTGCTCACTGGATCAAGGAAGGAGGAATTAGCAGCGGAAGTTAAAGAAACGTGGAAGATGAATGTGAAAGACACCCAAATCGAAGGGCTGAGAAGGCCACAATGTCATAGGTATCACATCCATGACAGAGATGACAATAGAAGGGACATTCACATACATGATTTTCCTCTCGGTAGACTAATTGATTCCCCCGACGCCATTTGCGAGAGGCCTAAGGAAAATATCATGTCCAATGTCACTAGCTTTCCCAGCTCCACAGTTCTGGCATGTTGCTTACGTAGAAAAAAATAGTAGGGAAGTAGGAAGTTCATATTTTTGAAGTGATGAATATGGGCTTTACACGGAGCAAAGAGACACCATGAACTAAATTTTCTCAAGCACCACCACCACTATAAGCGAAAGGGAAATAAAGGTTAGATACAAATGCTTTAAACCAGCGGAGCAGTGATGTGGGAAAGTGCTTAAAGTATTATCCATGACCAATAAGATAAATGAACATCAAAAGAAAAGATCCTCACCCATGGTGTCACACATGCTATTTTTACGATGACCAGTATTCAAGTGTGTAGCCATCTCTAGGTGGATTCGGCTTGCCCTATATAGCGCCACCTTCTGAAGTTGTTGAAGCATGGAAATGGGTAGACGGTGAGATGGTGAGAGATATACTAGAAAGGTTATATTACGAGAAGTTTTTATCTCTTTCGTAGACAACAATGGTTGTGTGTTTTGAGAAGCTAGTTTGACAGGGGGTACTGATGGTTGGCGAACATAAAATTATGTTTCTTCGTCGTCCTGGTTATCCACACCAGCAAATCGCCAACCATCAAGGCACAAATGTTAAGCACTTAGGTAGATTCACCTATTTCCACACAGCCCTACCTTCAGCAGTGTTGTACGTGGGTTTTTACATCCTAGGGATGTCCCTCCGACACCTCTTGTTGTAGTCACAGCCTCCAAAGTCCCAACACATAATGGTGGCTGATCTCTTGGGGCAAATGCTCGGTCTGAGACAGTAGAGGTCCGAAGCCTTCATCGCTGCCCCTATAATCTCCACTTAACAACTTTATCAAGGGTGAGGAGGAGGTCAAACCCACACCCAGCTACGCTGCCTGTGAGAGAACCCTCCTCATCGGAGGTAGAGAGTTGTACAAGAATGATAAGCCACTATGAAGGCTTATCATCATCAAATGCATGGCCACCCTTTTTCCAATCCCCTCCTATAACTTTGTTACAAGATGAGAGAGGAGCTGGAAAATGGCTGAGCACGGGAGAATAGGGTTTCTTGTCAGCCTTTGAAAACCATGGTTTGAAGAAGGTAGGTTGATAAAAGGAAGCAGAAAGACACGTCAAGAGAAGTCCCAGTCAGCAGCAAACCACCAGCAAGCAATATAACAATTGTTTTCATACCAAGTTACATGAATGAAGAAAACTATGGGCTGTCAGTCCAATTACCATGTGTGGCAATTCCATAATGTCTGTTAATATTTGTAAATCGTGCCAATAGCACCACATTCTAAAACTATTAGTGTCTGATTGTGACTAGAAACAATTTTTAGGTTTTGTTTCAGGGATTAGTCTCAAGTCTAAGATAGTATAAATATACTCCCTGTAGAGGGAGATAAAGGGGTTGGTTGGGAAACTTTCAAAGGGTCGAGGCTCCCCATTGTAATTTGCTTCTGGTTTTCTGTGATATGAATAAAATTTCAGATAAATGATAATATTTCATGGTAGAGATTCCTACGTCATCTTTTATTTCAATATGTAACTTCCTTACGTGAATGTTTATCCTATTTTCATTCCATTTTGTTATTTTCTTTCATGTCTGAAATAAGTGTATAATAGTTTGGAATTCATACATACTATGATCCATCTGTTGTTTCAGATATCTACCAAAGCTTTCTTCTAAAGCCACGCATAATTCATCCTTTACATGCTCTGCGTGATGGGCTGTTTTCACTCATCAACTAATCACCTGCTAAATATCTCCTGATTGAAAGATGGGTGGCTATCTTGCCTTTGTCTATAAATTTCAGCAATTCCTTACCTCCTGCAACACATTCCCTACCTGGAATGTCGACTCCATTTCCCAATGGTCCCCCTCTTTGATCATCCCACCTACACCTTCTATCAACATACCTTCCCTATTTATGAATTTGACATCCTAACCATTCCCGATTGAATATCTCGTGTGAGAAAATTTTGTAAGTAAAACGAGAGATCCCTCTTTGAATTTGCTGGGCCATAGGCCCAGTCTAAAGCAGTTCTATTGTTTCCTGGGGAAGAACTGTTCCCGCAACCTTTGGGTTTAATCCCGGTGCTAACAACAGGGCTTGCGGGAGTAACACTAGAGGGTTGTAGGAGAAAGAACCACAAAGTACATATCATAGATACTTTGTAATTTTGCATGATTGTAATTTCTTACATTTTCAAGAAAATTTACATTGCTTTTGCTATAATCTTTTGGCTATTCATTGGATTTATTTAATGAATCATGGTTATTCTTTTATTTTCTCAGATATTGATAACATGTTTCTTGATTATTAAACACATTAATTACTGTATTGATTTATCATTACAACCATTATTGTGTTGTTTATGCATTAAGTAAATTTCTTTATTTAATCCATATTCTATAAATTTCCACTAATACACAGTCACCTCGGTAAATACTGATTTTTCAATTAGTCTTACTCTGCTAGAACAATTACATGCTTAATGTCTTTATAGTATAACAATTCAATTTTAATTGTTTCAGTTATATTCAAAGTTGGAAATAAATGAATCTTATTTATATTTCTATGCATTGGATTAACTTTTTCCATAAATCATAGATCTAATTGTTATATTACAAATTATCCACACGTACTGTTTCAGTTACTTAGGCAGTTTACAACCCACAGTTACCTTAAGACCATCCCAGATATTCCCGTTGAGGAAGAGAGGATCCACTTGGATCTAAACACATTGTGCCATTGGAAGCCTTATATCCATAGGAGTTAGTCATCCCAAACAACTTGGGGATAAAACCATCTCTGCGTGGGATTGTTTGAAGCCCTTCAGGTTGGAATTTCTCCTCGTAATGATTTCCTTTTAGTTTTCCAACAACTACAACCTTGAGCCATCAACAAATGGCGCTAAAAATAGGGCCATAGTTAACCATTCCTAAACAAAATACTATCAAACCTCCTCCACCTAAATCAATGGTATTCACAAGGATCCAAAACCAAGCATCCACATCAGTTGTGCAACCATTAGAGAACCAAACCACATTCCCAACTACCCCTGCCCTAGAACAAGTTAACAGGAGACCTAATTTTATCTTTGTCTCATGTAATAGAGGTCCTTTGGCTCTCGAGTAGATGAGGAAAAGTACCTAGGAGATCACTGCTAGGGTAGAACAAAATATTGAGGAAACAGAAACCTCAGAAACATCATATCCCAATCCCTTTCCCTTGACAATTCTCCTGTTAGTACCTCAAATGACCAAAAAATACCTGAACAGGAATCACTTCCTGAAGCCCAAAATAATCAATTATTTGAAGTGACATATCATCTCCCAGGTAGTCCCCACCCCAACATACAAACTGGTGTACCACCACCTACACCACCTTCTTCATCTTCATCACCATCTGAAGATTCTTTAGATAGTAAAACATCCTCAAACCCTTCTTGATACAAAGAAACACCGATGGTTGAACATCTCAATAGAATATGGTTATATCAGGATGTAGTGTTCATCCCGGGACAACAACATAAGCTTCCAAACAATCTTGAGAAGTGGATCCCTAGGTTTAATCCTGAGGAAATATCACCTGTCGAGGATCATATTAAAATTTATATACAAGCCATTAGATTGAGGAACATAGTACATGAAGACGTAGTGTGCATATTGTTCCCCTATTCTTTTGAAGTATAGGCTTCCACATGGTACTTTTCCCTAGAATCTAGTTCAATCAACTCTTGGGATGAATTTGAAAAGTTGTTTCTCCAAAATTTTGGAGATGACAGTACCCTTGAAGATCTAGTAATGGATATTTCCTCCCCAAGAATAAAGGGGTAGGGTGAAGGAATTCAATCAGAGGTTCTCTTGCTTAAATAATAGGATTCCTACCAATGTTATTCCTATGGAATAATTTTTGGTTTCTTACTATATTAAGGGTCTGCCTACTCCCATTGTTATGTGGGTAAAAAGAGCACATAAGGCTACTCTTTAGGAAGCTTTTTCTAAATCCATCTTGGTGGAGAAAGACACGTTCTGCTTAAAATATAATCTTGATACTTAATCAGATCAACCTTCCACATCACTTAGGAGTCAAGAAATACTACCCAAAACCACAACCCAAATGAAAGACCCTTTCAAGATGGAAAACATGAAGAAGTTACTACAAAATATTATTAATGACATGGTGTACCTTAAAAGAACCAACACTGAAAATCAAGCAAGTAATAGAGGTTTGGCAAGGCCACCTTTTAGGAGACCTTACTAACCTCCTCCAAAAATTGATGTGACTCTGAATTTTGATGAGATTTACTTTATTTTCAAGGCCCTAACAATTGGATCCCAAACTATTAATGATGATACGAGGAACGATGGTGAAGAAGTTGAAGGTTCTCTACCCCCTGACGAAGAACATGATCAACATCTTAACACCAACAACTATTTTTTCAGAATTTACAATGGCTGAAGAATAATGTGAATATAAATCTATGTACAATGTTAAACATCATTACAACACCAGGAGTAAAGGCCAAACCTGATAGGAAACTCCACCATCAACATTCACTCCCAATGCAGGTAAAGCAACAATTCCAAAAGAAAATTTAATCCCTAAGAGAGAATACAATTTAATTAATGATTTGAAGAGGGATAAAGCTAATATTTCTTTGTTTGAACTTTTAAAAATACCCTCTATGAGGGAAAATCTACCCAAAAGTATGATTTTGAATCAATTTAGAGAAGTTCAAAACAATAATTTGGAAACTTGTGTAAAGCTTGATAGTCAAAATCCTAGTATGAAAAGGACCCCTCCTTTCTTGATTACTTTTGAAATATTCAATAGGAATGTCCATAATTGTATGATTTACTCAAGGGATTCATCCAATTTAATTCCATTATCTGTTTGTAAGATATTGAATGCAACTTGGGAACCCTGTCCAACCCAGATAGTCCAACTGGATAAATCAAGAGTTAGGGTGGTCAAGGAATTAAAAAATGTTATTTTGACATTATCTGTTGACCCAAGGATTCATCAAACTATTGACATTTTCATTGTTGGAATTCTTGAGGCCTATGGTATGTGGTTGAGTAGAGACTAGTTAGAAAATATCAAAGGATATTTTTCCACTAGATGGTCCCATTTATGGCTAGCTTACAACGAAAAACCTAACTAGATTAAGATTGTAAGGGAACCTTTTTTTAAACATATAGTCACTGACCTCAATGATCCCAGTGAACCTACTATTTTCTTTAGCTCAACCATAGAACATTATACGTTTGATTCTTTATTTGGCAATTTGCCTGCAGATTCCTCTCCTGTTGAGGATTTTGATAGTTTGTCTGAAATCAATAATTGCAATTTTATTCCATTTACTAGTACTATTGTTTATAATGTATATAATTTCAATACCAATTTTAGAATAGATGTAAATTCTTGGACTTTATTTTTTGATGGATCTAAATCAAAGGATGAAGCTGGTGTATGTCCTATGTTGATTGATCCAACAGGAACCAAAATGATGATTTCTTGTAGACTGGAGTTTGAGTGCACTAACAACATTGTTGAATATGAACCTCTTGTATAGAATTTGAAGAAAGAAATTGAATTAGCCGCTTAGGTCATTGAATGCTATGGTGAGTTTGAAATCATTGTAAAGAAGGTAAGGAACAAGATCCATTATTTTTCACCACATTTGATTAATTACCAAAATCTAGTTAGGGACTTGACTGGTTCATTTAAGGATTTTAACATTAAATTTGTCCCTAGATCACAGAACTTCGATGCAGATATGCTGACTAACACTATGTCAAAGCACATTCCCCCTAAAGGTCTATCCCTTGACACGTTTTCCACTGAATTAATGTACAGGCCTTCTATCCCCGATAATGTCACAAATTGGAAGGCTTTTGATGATGACCGACAAATACTAGATTTTTTTATAGCCCAGGATACCTTTGAAGATGTAGATATAGATAAGGCTAAACATGACAAGTCTTTTTATGATTGTAATTTTCCTTCCAATCTTACCCCTAATTTAGTTATCAATATGGAAAATTATTATGACTTACAGGAAAAATTTGAAGGTCATACTAACTGCAAGACACATAGTTCTTCCCTCAATTTTAAAACTGTCAATCTTGGAAATGAGTAAAACCCTTAGCTTATCAACATAGGGATTAGTTGTTCTCCATTTGAAGAAAAGGATTAGATTAAAATTTGTAAAGAATATAAAGATGTTTTTGCATGGACTTATGATGACCTAAAAACTTTTGACACAACCATCATGCAGCACAACATTTCCATGCAGCTAGATATAAAATTGTATCAACAGAAGTTGAAAACAATGCACCCTAGTGTTCAACCATTTGTTAAGAAAGAACTTGAGAAACTACTGATATCTACTATTATTTTTCCAATGAGGCACACATACTGGATTTCAAACCTATTCCTTTTCCGTAAAAAGAATGGGGAGATAAGACTATGTGTGGACTTTCATAATTTAAACATAGCATCTGAAAAAGGACAATTATCTTGTTCCTTCAATGGAGCAGATATTACAAAAAGTTGCAGGTGCATAAATGTTTTCTTTACTGGACAGTTTCTCCATTTATAATCAGGTATTGGTTACACCCTCTGATCAACTCAAAATTGCTTTCAGAACACCTTAGGGTACATTTTCCTACAAAAGAATGCCCTTTGGACTTGTTAATGTAGGTGCTACATTCCAAAGAGCTATGGATATAGATTTTAGGGGAATAATGCACAATTTTGTAGTAGTCTATCTGAATAATTTTACAATTTATTCAAAAAAGAGGAATCATCATCTATTTTCTCTTACACTTGTTCTTGAAAGATGAAAAAAATATGGAATTTATTTGAACCTGAAGAAGTAAATTTTTGCAGTCACTGAAGGTAAGATTTTAGGATTTATTGTTTCAAAATATGGCATGATTATTGATCCTGAAAGAACATATGCCATTGCAAAAATGGGGCTTCGGAGTTCAAATAAGGACATGCAATCTTTTCTTGGTAAGATTAATTTTGTTAGAAGGTTTATGCCAAATTTTTTTCAGATTGTTAGGTCATTGCAATATTTGATTAAAAATGATGCACCATTTAAGTGGTCTAACATTCAAAAAGATGCTTTTTTAAATATTAGGAAAGTTGTTGTTGATGCTCCTGCATTAATGTCCCCATATTTTGATAAGGATTTCATTTTGTACACTTTTTACATAGAATTTTCTTATGTTGTTGTTTTGGCGCAGAAGCAAGTAGAGGACATAGAAATCCAAATATCGTCCATGAGATCCACGTTTAAAGGGATTGAGTTAAATTATACACATATTGATAAACAATATTACATAGTATATAAATATGTTAATCATTTTAGGCCTTATTTGTTGAAATCTAAAACGAAGGTGATTGTTTCCTATGCAGCTATAAGGAATGTTCTGATCCAAAAAGAGCTCGAAGAGAAGCATGCCCATTAGATGACTGCACTTTAGGAATACGACTTGGATACTAAGCCTTCCAAAATTATCAAAGTACAAGGTTTGTGCTTGTTAGTTTCCCAATCAAATGATCCAGAGTGGGAACAACACTTGAAATAAGAGGAATACATATATGTGGATACTGTTAATGCCATTTCTGCTCCATCTTCCGAATGGTATGATGATATCGAATTTATTCTTACTCATGGGTATTCCTCTCCAACCCTAGAATTCAATAAGCATAGATAATTAATATTGAAATCAGCACCTTCCCAATTCATTGATAATGTGCTTTTTAGAAGAAACTATGATGGCGTTTTTTCCATATGCTTAGAAAAGATAGAAGTTGACAATGTCATGCTTGAATTGCATGCAGGGCCTGCATGAGGAAAATTTTCAGGAGAAACAACTGCTCACAAGGTCATGAGAGGTAGCTATTATTGTCCAACACTGTTCAAGGATGCATACGCCTTCGCCCGAAGATATGAAGCATGCCAGAGATGTGTTGGTAAGGTAAAGAAACCTTCCTTTCCCCTCCAACCTGTTACTATCCATTTTCCATCCCAACAATGGGTACTGGATTTTGTTGGCCTTATTACCCCTCCCTCTTCCTTAAAGCACAAGTATATCCTTACTACAACAAACTATTTCACTAGGTGGGTAGAATCAATCCCTCTTAGGGTTTATAATACTAACTCGGCGATATCCTTTTCGGAAAGTAATATTGTCACCTAGTTTGGAGTCCCTAAATATTTGGTGTTCGATAATTCATCTTATTTTAATTACATTGATCTTACTCAGTATTCTCTTGAAAATGGGATCAAAGTGAAGTACTCTGCAAACTATTATGCCCATAGAAATGGATTAGCAGAGTCTTCCAACAAGAATTTGATAATTATTTTAAAGAAAATTATGGCCACACATCACAAGAACTGGCATACTTAGCTCTTTAATTCCCTTTGGTTTGTATGTATAACTCCTAAAGCTTCAATTGGGAACTCTCCTTACTACCTTTTCTATGGAAAGGAATCTGTCCTACCATCAAACCTCCTACTTCCATCGTTGCAATTGACCCAATAATGTATACATGATGAAACCCCTCCTCTCCATAACATAATTGACTCATTGCTTAAATTAGAGGAGAGAGAGAAATCCATAAACAAATTATACCAACACCAGCAATTGATCAAGAGATGGTTTGATGAGAAGTCTTCGACTAATAGGAATTTTGAGGTTGAGGATTTGGTGCTAAAATGGGACAAACCCCACAAGGACAAGAATTATTACACAAAATTTCAATGCTTGTGGTTAGTTCCATTCACTATTACATAAAATCTTGGCCCCTGGTACCGTCTGATTGCAGACACTGGAAGGTTTCCATGAATCCTACCCAATGAATACCCAACTCCTCAAGAAATTATTTGCTTGAGGTAAGCATTTTATTATCCTTATATATGTGTGTTTCTTTGTTTTCCTTTTTATTTTTTGTTTTGTTTTATCTTTGCTTTATTTTAAGCATGATATTGAATAGTAATTTGGCCTAACCTAGTGATCAGTTTGTCTCCAAGATTTTAGCTAAGACATTTGAAGGTGGATATCTTGCAACATATTTACTCGATTTATATCCAGAAGATTTCTCTCATGGAGATACAATAAATAATCTGTGTAGACCCCTTTTAATATCTACCACCTGAGTCACTATCTTTACAAAATCTCATTGTGATATTTGAATCTTGGTGGTAATTTTCCATTCCTATCATATGTTCCATTAGGGACTCACAACAAATATTTACAACCTCGTTAACCTTGTTTTATTGTTGGTATCACCTCCATCACCTTGAACTAAAATCCAATTAAATAAGTGTAAATTTAAATATAGGGGGTCTTATCACAATCCATCCTATCATGTTCATAGACATTTAGCAAGTGACATTACCAAAACATGGTTACCAAGCCAAGGTAATGGCTTGCAATTTACACTGTAATTGATACTTGTTTTTGTTTTTCATGATTAGCCACAACTTGTTGTATTCAAGGATATGGGGAATTATCATAATCCATCTTGACCATGATCATGGATCCTGCTTTGGACTAAAATTACTAATAGGTGGTACCCACACCATGCTAATTTCTTTTAGTTTCAAAACTAAAAGACAAGGAGTCTCCTGACAAATCTAGCTTGTTCAGTTTCCAGGTAGGATTTTTTAATGGAGTTGCACCTTGCTAGGGAAATGGTATTGTTTCAACTAAGTTTTGGTTAATTTCCTGTATCAAAAAATAATAATAATAAAAGAAGGAAAAAACTGTAGATATATGTGTGGAAATAAAGTCATTGATTTGTAATTAATAGTTCAAGGTGATTGTTGGATAGATAACTCTGGAGTGGATCAAGAATTTAATAAGGTTCATCATAAGCTTCCCACTTTTTATTACATATTGATTACAAGGATGCATTATTGCTTATAATTTGTTTTTGTCAACTGAGCATCATTATAAGTGGCATGGGGAGGGAAGGTAATATTATTCCTACTAGATTTGATTGTATTCTTATTGAGTTACTTTAAGATTATAGAATTAAACATTTTTTCTTGCTGACATATCTATCTTCATGTTTTTAAGTTGATTTGTACAGAGATAATTGTTCCACCTAGTGAGTCTCCATTTGTTGTTGGTACAACAGATCCCATTTCATCTAATGAAATGGGAGCCCCATTTATCATTATTAAGGTAATTTTTTATTGTTATTGTTTTTCTATGGGGTATTATTATTTAGTGCTTTCATCCTCTAGTCTTATCATGTTTGAAAATTAACAAAATTTTCATCCAAATCCTTGTTTTTTTTTCTTGGTTTGTGAATTCCATAAAATCCTCTATTAATTTTCAAATTTCTCTTTCCTTAACCCACATTCCACAATCCACAAAAGCGGAAAGCAGAAGTCCTTTTTTTAAAGGTTTTGAATTTTGTTTTCCTGCAACCAGAAACCCACAATGTGGATTGTGGATGTTGCAATTTATTTTATTTTCCATTTTTACCTTTCTTCAACCCGGAACCCACAATGCGGATTGCGGATGTCGAAAAATCATTTCGCAATAAAATTTCAATTTTCGCTTCCACAATTCTGCAACCAGTAATACGGATTGCAGAAATTGGAAACTAAAAAAAAAAAAATCATAAAATTCTCTTCCACAATGTGGATTGTGGATTGTGGAAGTAATAAAACCAATTTTTGATCACAAACATCACCCGTAACTCTATACCCTGCAATTCGGATTGCAGAAATCAAAAATGAAAAAATTGTTAAGAGTTCATCTCTGCAATTTCATTTACCGCTTCAATCTTGACTGTTGATCTGTTTGAAATCTACAACTCAAATATATTTCATTGTTGGACTTGGTAATTAAAACTATTCAATTTTTCGTTATTTGTCCATCATTTTAACTTGCGATTTTACCTACGGAAAAGAATTTGTTGTCAGTTTTCATCGATTTCATGAATATCCTTTTTTTTCAAGCAATTTACTAGTAAGTCTTCTTGAATATATTGCTTCCATTGGTTTAATTTTAGTAGTATTTCTAGGGGTTAAAATTGATGGTTTTATTGTTATTTCTTACCAGAAACTACCTTACACCCTGCAACCATGTCAAGGAATACACGGTCCAAAACCACTCTCAATGAGCAAAAGAACAGAGACCCCAATGTCAGAAGATTCTCTAATACTAGTGGGTGGGTATCTGAAACCTATCACCTAGACTGGTCAAGGATTTATGCCATTTTTGAAAATGATGATTTCTCTCCTATTCCTATTGACCAGTTGGCCTTTGTAAACATTAGAAAATCACAACTCCATGCCATAGCATCCAGGCCTACATTCATGCCTTATAAATAACCTATTAAATGGATGGTTGAACATGCAAACCCCAAAGATCGCTCTTTTGAATACCACGCTCACACCTAGCTAGCCTCCTTTTGTCCAAAGATATTTTATAGATCATATGCCATGAACCCACCTCAACAATTGCTTAATAAGAATTTCCTTGAATCCTCTACCACACAGTACAACTTTTAGGAAATGATGAAGTTGTGGATGAATAACCCTGTGGAATTCATCCTTAAGCCAGATAAATCATACCTTGTCTCAGGGTTCAGAGAGTCATTTTCCCTATTGAAATCAATTATATGCAAACTCTATGGGACACCAAACTATACATTGTTCGAGGCAGAATGGGCGCCCCTTGCACATCACATCCTTACTATAGGGGAATCCTTCAACTGGTCTCAAATCCTATCAGTTATGTTGAAGGAGTCAAGTGAGAGGTACCAGAAGACCTCAACGTCTAGGAATCCCATATGTTTTCTATCAGTGTATGTGATGGACATATTTTGTGCGTCATTCCCCATCCCATCCATGGGATGGAATTGGACCAGATTTTCCCCCTTGTTCATATTTACTACTCGGCGTTGTGGGAGGACAACTTTGTCCCGATAGTGTATCACATTTGTGACCACTTCATTTGGTCAATATATTAGAGTATATTCAAATGTGATTCCCCTAACTTTTCTGAAATATCAAGGGTAGTGATCTCCACCATGGGATATTGGTATGTTGGAGATTATTTTGCATATATCAGAATTTGGGGGAGCAACACTGTACATTTTATTCCTGATATAATTCACGATAGGATGGTGATGGAGGAGATTTTCTTTCAGAATGTGGTAGATGGAGTGGTTCCTAATCTCACTTCAGCAAAGAAAAAAGGCTGTCCAAATTTTCCCCTCGGCATTGGACCGTTGGTAATCCATAATTCTACTCATGTAGACACTTTGGGAAAGAAGATAGCTACTATGAAACTTGGGGAATCCCCCAAGAGAATTCATGACCCAAAGTCATTCTTGGCCAATAATTTTACCCAAGAACACATGAATACTAGTTACCCGCACTAGAATGACCCCGATGACTCTATATATCAAGGGGCTAAACACTTTTTGTAAGTTGTAGCTAGGATAACTTATTCTAATGAAAAATGTTTTGTTTTGCAATACCATTAGGAATTGAATACCAAGGTGCTTCATAATAGAAATTTGGAACTGACAGTAGAAGAGAAAGCATAGAAATAGTTGGTCGAGAAATAAGCTCAAAAATCATAGGTTGTTTCTTCTTGAGGGATAAGTGAGAAGGTTTATGACCATGGAAATGTTGTAATTGAACACCCTTAGTAGCCAGGAACCTCATCCACTTTTAAGGCACTAATAAGGTCTACAGAAATGAAGAGGAAATTGGATATGATGAGCTCAGTGGTGGAGGCCCAAGCAGCAATTTATGAACCTCATCCAAAGAGGTAAAGGACTGAATAGCCACTTCCATGGGTTTAGCCACTTCCACAGGTTTATCCACTTCCATAGGTGTATCCACCTCCACAACCTCATCCACCACCAGCACATACTAAAGTCCATGAAATTGAGAGTGATCTGGAAGAATAAAAATTCCCCTCGAGTTACTCCTTCCCAATTATGGTTCTCACCATTTTTCCATCTGTTGTTTGAATAACCCAGACAGTTAGGGATCCTTTTCACATTTTCATTCATGACCATTCTTTTTTCCTGAGATTCACATCTCTAATATTCTTACTCCAAGTAATGGTACATCTTTTGTATCCTTACCAATTTCTATTGCCATTTCCTTTTCTACTTTGCCCATTTTTTCAACGGCTTTTGAACTACCTATTATTTCCACTCAATAGACATTTTAACAAACCCCTTCATCATATTCACAACTTGATAGCCTTTTTGTTCCCACTACCTCTTCCCAACCCATTACTTATCTTCCCATTTCCACTCTTTTACCCTCTACCTCTTATACATCTACACCTTCTAGTACCTTTCACCAAATCAGTATCCCAATCCCTACCCCTGATATTCCCCAACCTGCCCCTTTAGTCATAGTATTTGAAGGCATTATTGCAACAACTGAGAAAGTGGAAAACTTCAGTGATGATGCAGTGGTTTCCCTTAGGGAATACTTTTGGAGTAGAATAGAAAAGGATGTGGTAAATAAATGATGTAAGAGATCCATGGAAGGAACTATTAAGTAGGGCTCAGACCCTAATCAGATGATATGGAAGAGAGCTTCAACAGATGTCAAGCAAGAGGCCTTAGAGACTACAACTTCTATTGGAGCCTTCACAAGTTCCAACTATGACTTATTTTCATCACTAAATAAAGAAATCGAGATAAAGGAGCAGGAGCTACAGAAGGTCAAACAAGAAAAAATACATGAGATTGCACGACATCACACTGAGATACAAGAATTGAAGAATGATTATGAAGACCAAATCAATAAACTACAAGAAAAGATTGATCATTAGAGGAAATTTCAACTCAAAATGGTCCTCCTAAGGAAAACTAATAAAATAATAGTTAAAATAATAAAATAATAAAATAATATTTATTAATTTTGGAGGAAGAAAAGAATTAACTACTTTTTTGTTCATATTTTCGACATATATCCCTATGTTTTTACTCAAATTTTGATCAGGAGAGATCATTGGATGCGGAATTAAATTCCACATCCAATGAGTACCCACTCGGAATACTTTTGAGGGGCCCAGCTATCCCAAAAACAAGAAATACCTAAAAAAATGTGATGATGATGGGGCCTACCAAAAGTATTTCTTGTTTTTGGGGTAGTGGGGCCCATCAAAAGTATGTCGAGTGGGTACTCATTGGACGTGGAATTTAATTCCGCATCCAATGAGCTCTCCCGATCAAAATTTGAGTAAAAACATGGAGAGATATGTCAAAAATACGAACAAAAAATGTAGTTTTTTTTATGATACCTATCCCCAAATTTATATTAAAAAATTGTGTAAGAGGTCCTCCCTTTTTTAATTTTAAATCATTTTGATTGGCTAATACATGATGACATGGAATTTGTATTATTTTTGGAAGGCCCATTTTAAATTGAAATTTCCTCTAATGCTCCTCAAGAGAAGGCTTGAAGAATCACAATGAATGATTGTCAAAAATGTGGAAACTATTAAATCCCTTGCGCAGGAGTTGAAGGATTTCCATTTTGTACCAGTTGAATCTTCTTTCTCCAAATTTAGAGAAGATGATTTTACAGAATTGGCCTCTCAAATTTAGGATGACCCTTACAATGTTATGGTTGGTATGTTCAAAAGATTGAATGAAATGCAAGAGACCTAAAATGATTTCGAACGCCAATCCAAACTCATGTATGATCACAACCAAAGGAGGAAGGAAGAAACAAAGGCTTATGATAATTTGGTGGACTGACAGAGATACATCAAAGAAATAATTGAAGATGTGCCAGTCCTGGACAAAATTAAACTGAGAAGGATCAATATTTCCCTAGAGTCATGGGAAAGTGTATGTGAATATGTCGAGTCCACCATTATGGATAGAAAAGTAGCATGTAAGAAGAGGTGGTTTTCCGAAGAAAAATTTATAAGTTTTCTGGACTCACCACTCATGGATCCCATCGAATATTATCTCCCTCCAAAGATGAAGCTAGAACAAATTGAAAGATATTTTTTGGAGACTAAGGAGTGGATTCAGAAGATTGATCGTTTGCACCTGGCTGAGATCAAGGATTGGATCAAGTCGCTACTAACCTCGTAGAGGTGAGTCGACCTATTTCTATGAGAATGAGGAAAGGTTAAGAAAAGGGAGATCAAGTCCCTGATTTGCAAGGCCCAATAACATTTAGAGCATGGATAGTATCAGGATTTAGTGGATATTTTAGATGCCTTTTCCAAGTTGTAATATGCCCTTGGAAAATCGTGAAACCAATATTTTGTAATCCCCATTTCTTCGGAGAAATTTCTCTTTTGTAATATTTTGTAATAATTATTTAAATACATGAGATATCCCATAGTGGGATCCACGACAAGGCTCACAGGAGTGACACTAGAGAACTGTAGGAGAAATAACCACAAAGGACAGCTCAGAGATACTCTTTAATTTTTGCAGGATTTTAATTTCTTACATTTTCAATAAAAATTACATTGTTTCTACTATCATCTTTTGGCTATTCATTGGATGTCTTTAATGAATTCTGGTTATTCTTTTATTTTCTCAGATCCCGATCACATATTGCTTGATTATTAAACACATTAATTACTATTTATTTCTCATTACGAACATTATTGTGTTTATGCATTAAGTAAATTTATTTATTTAATCTGTATTCTATAAATTGCAACTAATACACAGTCACCTTTGAAAATACTGATTTTTCAATTAGTATTACTCTGCTAGAAAAATTACATGCTTAATGTATTTAAATTTAACAATTCAATTTTAATTGTTTCAGTTCTATTCTAAGTTGGAAATAAATGAATCTGACTTATATTTCTATGCATTGGATTAACTTTTGCCATAAATCATAGATCTAATCGTTCTATTACAAATTATCCACACGTACTATTTCAATTACTTAGGAAGTTTACAATCCACTGTTACCTTAAGACATTCCCAGATATTCCATTGAGGAAGAGAATATCCTCTTGGATCTAAAATCTTTGTGCCATTGGAGGCCTTATATCAATAGGAATCAATCATCCCAAACAACTTGGGGATAAAACCATCTCTATGTGGGATTGTTTGAATCCCTTTAGGTTGGACTTTCTCCTCCTATTTATTTCCTTGTAGTTTTCCATCAACTATAACCCTGGGACATCAACAGGACCTAGTTGAAATATGTAAATATAGGACATACCTTTCTTATGGGTTATCGAGTGCCCAAACTAGAGATCATATGTAAAAGTTATGACCCCATGAAGTTGATTGTTCAACTAACCACCTTGAGGTCGCAAACTTTATGACAGTTCATCTTCTAGGGTTATGTTTTGGACCTTTAGGGTTCTCTCTGTAATGCTTATTATAAATAGGCTCATTTGGCCTCATTTTGTATTTATCTTGGCATGGATGAGCATAGCATCCATATCTCTTCTCAGAGATAGATACCATTATTTTAGATGTTGTATTTATAGTCTGTTCTATTTGTGCCTGTCTGTTCTGTTTACTGCGTCTGTGTTTTCATTGCAATATGTCTGTTTATATGATGTTATATATGTTCTTTCATTTCTTTATCACATAAATATTGATCAAATGCTCTCATTTCCCTCCTAAGTAAGAGTATAGGGTGACGACCTTGGGAACTTGGTTACAGGGTATGGATGATTGCCTCTTTCATTGCCCTTATCAATTTCCTAGGGGAAGAATGACTTGTGAGGGCGCCATGGAAGCCCTGGTAAAGCCCAAATCAAACCAACATCACCATGAAAATTTAAAAATAGGACCATGAATTAAAGGTTGATAGTGTGGATACCAACCTAGAACTAATGGCTTGCCAAATAGTGCCCTGGATCTCCAGGATTTAATTCTCCAAGTTTTCCTTCAAAAGGGGAAAAAAGTATCCCTCAAAGTGAAATGAGAGGTACAAATGAATTATATTTTTATATTTCTTCCTTTTTCACCCGTGAGAACTAGTTCCTTAGTCCCTTTTCACATTTTCATTACTTTCAATCAAGATATTTGGGTTGGATATATGGATTTTTCATCAAATTCATCCATGGTTCTAACATAGTTTTTTCCAACTTATGGTTATTTTTGGTAGGTTATTGAGACGACAAATTTGTTATAGTGGCCCTAGGTATTACTTTTTACTTTTTCATGCTCTGTATTGAAACATGAAAATTATTTTGAGTGCTTTTGATACTATAGTCATGCTCATTAAAACCAAGTTAAAAAAGGTGTCTAGTTTGGTCCACTTTTCTCGTACTCATAAAATAATGAGGAATTATCGATCAAGTGCAAGTATGTCCCTTTATCGAGCCTTGATATATTACTTATGGAAAATGAACTCTTTGGAGTATCCTTTAAGTTCTTTTAAAACTCCCTAAACATGAAAAGATTGTCGAGAAAACTTGTTTTATTTCAGACTCATAAAAGTATTTGAAAGGACATCTATCCGGTTATAGTTTACCCCTTTTTTGACCACATGGACTTATTACGAAAAAGGAATACTCTAGTCCATATTGTCTAGAATATGCCTCCCTCATTTTATTTTATCGTTTTTCAAGCAGAGGAGACTAAATTTATGAAAAAGACACATCAAAGTATTCTTTATATTTTTTTCAAACTCTTTGAACATGAAAAGATCATCGAGTTTACCTTCTTTAGACTCATAAAATTATTCATTGAAGGAACCATATGGGTCCAAACCCCTCCCTATTCAGGTTCATTAAAAATATGAAGAGGGACGCATCTAAGATGAGTTATATTGAGCATTTGTTATCCTCCTCATGCTCGTTAAAAAAGATACTTACAAATCATGGTAGTGGGGAAATTGGGGAAAATGGGAGTGTTGTTTTTGGAAAACATTATGACATTTATTTGTTTTCACCCTTGAACATGGAACCTATTCACATATTATTCCTTACAATTGAGTTAATTTCTTGTCTCTGAGTTGTACCATTCACATTTGTCATTTTACTCCATCTCATTCAAAGGGATCCTATGTTATTGTCGCACCGTGTGTTGGTCCATTTATTTTTGAGAAAATGCTTCCAAGTCACTTATCATGTCACGTTGTGTTCAAGGGAAGTATTTTCCTAAGTCATCTTTTTTGCAGTATGACTAACTTGCATCCTCATATTAGTTTGATTCCATTTTATCTACCATATTGCATCACTTTCCTTTCATTTTCATGTCAATGGTGTAAGATACATCATGGCCCTCCTTTGATGAGTTTATTCCTATAGACTCCAACACATCATCCAAGAATTAGACAAAGAAACTAGTTAATAACTTGGAGCAGGTATTCTTCAATGCTTTCAACACTAGATTTATGTTATTGACCTCTGATAAAGTGATTCCATGAGTGTTCGAAGCCATATCATATATTCACATTCATTGTAATGTACAAGGATACATTGGGGGAAATTGTTATCATTGATGGCTTCCCTTGCACTAGTTAATAGTTCACATTATTGATCGGTAATCAAGTGGTTTCTACCATGTTTGATCTCAATACATATATTCGTATGGCTAGAATCATATCATTTTTGGGATCAGTTTTAAGACACTAGGAATCCTTTGAGTGCCTCTCCTTTGTTTTAGCCAAGTTGCGATGGATATTTTTTTAGTAAGTTTCAGTGTGGACATCATGCTAATGATATCATTGATATATATGTTTTTTCATAGACCAGCATTGTATTGGTCTATGGCTATGTTTCTTGGTTATGTCGTAGATCCACTATGTATTTTTGGTGGATACGACTTGATCTGTTCATGGGGGTTTGGATCCATTTCATATATTTGGTGGCCATATTTTTATTCTAGTATTTTCATGGATCTATAGTGTATGATTCGACGTCCATGCTTGAGTGAATTTATTCCGAGTAAGGGTATTCCTACCTTGGCAATGATGTATTGTTCAATATTTGTTTCCATTTTTCGTCCATATCTCCTCTTTCAATACCCTTGGTGATATATTTTGGTAAAGTGTTTCAGCCATCCTTATCCTTTTGACCTCACACTCTAGGGGGAAGATATTATACTCCAAATTTCCACACTTAGTACCACCCCTTTATGTCACACTTTTCCATCATGAAAAGTGGTGTTATTATGTTCCCTATGGATGTTTTGAAGGGTAGTTAAATCCTTGTTTCACTCCTTATCCATTTTTAGAAGTCAAATCCAAGGGTTTAGGGTCAAAACCATATCTGTTTCCCATGTTTTATTCCTCCCTTTGAGTATAATATCTGCCCTTATATTATGTAGGGAGAGATGAAACCGAAATTCCAATTATGGGGGAGGGATGATCTCCCACTTCATCCTTCTGTAGTTTCCTTTATGGGAGAGATGACTTTGGTTCCTCTATTTTGCCTTGGATTTAGGATCAATATTTGGGTGGTATATTAGGTATTTGGTTCCATCATTCAAATCCTTCCTCCGTTTCCATCATAAGTATGATAATCCTCTTAGATCCATCATATCCTCCCTTGATCCAAATTCCTCTCCATGGTGGTTGAGCCTTCACATCCTATATATTAAGGAATTTACTTAGGCAAAGGGACTAGTGATGAGCTTAGAAGTATCTGTTGAGGTTTGGAAAATACCAGGAAAGAACAGTAGGGATTCTCCCCAATAAGCATTCCCAATTAGCTTGTTATTTTTTGGTATGGGGAATCCATCCGGTTTGCGGTCCGGCTACCGTAGGTCAAGTAACAGTTAAATCTTGTTTTACCGGTTGCGGCCTGGTCCATCATTCAAGTGTATTTTTTAGTTTTATATTTATGTATGATATGCAATTTCCTAATTAAGTGTGATCGATAGAGATACAAAAGAGTCTCACAATGTGATGCGCAGGTTCTTACCTCTCGTCTTACCTCTTTCGCTTCTAAATCATAAACAAAGAACAACTTATACTAATGATAAGCAATTCTATATAACCTATCCCTAGGGAGAAATACTGTAATTAATGATGTGTAATATACTATAAAACATGCATTTAGAATATTATAGATAGTTGTTCATATTTAAGAATACATGAATATAAGTAGAAAGATAAACAAAGAGATAGATCATTGTCATTTAAAACATTCATTAATCAAATATAATGCGGATGTTTTACAAAAATAAATAGGAAAACATACATAACATGAAATAATTCGTAAGTTAGAACAATCTCACCGTTCATAGAAAAAGCTGAAACAGAAGTAGTTCACATTCAACCAATCTATGGCAAGCATTTGAGACTCCATAGTGCCTTATCCAGCAGAAAATATATACCCTTTATTATAAGAGGAATTAGTTCTTATTATAATAACATGTCATAAAGATAGCATGAAAAAAGGTCCTCTACTCTATCGACTTGATCCCTATTTATACAAATTCAAATGTCTCTTGGTCTCCCCTACCCTTTGGGCTTCTTTACAAATTAGTTACAAAAATTCCTTTGTCTTCTAGTGAACTCGCTAGCCTAGTAAAATATTACAAAATTTATTCATAAAACAAACTACTAAGTGGGCCCAGCCACATCATTAATGAATTTATTCCAAATATTTGCATCTATTGCTATAGTCTCGAACCCAGAGGGCTCTAGGAATCTGATAGTGATATCATGTTTAGCAACTTGGGATTTTATATTTACCACTTTGGCTAGTATCAACTGAAGTTGATCTTCCAAGAAATGACTTCTCACTATTTCTTGGGCTATTGTAGTTTTCAGCACCTTCTCATCCAAACCTTTGACCAGCTGGATACTTTGTTCATCCTCCAACCATCTGACCTGCTATTGCTTCAAGCATCCTTCACGATCAGGAAATTATTCTAACCTTCTCTTAGAAGATGTTTGACAATGATTGTAAGTTGTGATAACTTTTCTACAAAATTCTGTACAAACACCCTTAGTCCTTCTAACTGCCTTTACCAATTCCTATGCTTCTTTACTCCTGAATTCAATCAGTTCATACACCAGCTTCACTATCTCTAAGTCCTTGATGGGTGCATCAGCTGGAGGTTCTTTGGTTGTTTCCAACCAAGTCAAACGTCCTTGTATAATTTCTAGGATGTCCTAGCTCCCGTCTAAGAAGTAAGAAGTTGTACTCACAATTTCTTCCAGCCGTGTTTCTACTTGCTGAACTTTCAAGGTATCCTCTACTATTCGAAGTTACATCTGATGAATTTTACTTCTAAGTGTGAGACCATGCTTCATCAATGGCTCAATATCAGTTTTATGTTCATTTTCTTCTTTTAATGAGGCTTCCAATGAAGCTTTCTAGGTCTCCAAGGCTACTACTTGGGTTTCATAATGCTTGGTTTTCCCCTCAACAGTAGTCTTCTGCAGCTCTAATTCTACCACTTTGTTTTCCAGACTTTCTTTCTCCTTATTCAATTCTTCAGTTGATAATTTAAAATTTTCTCGTTCTGCTTCCAAGATCTGATGTCTTTGCTGAAATATTTCAAACTCTGACATGGTGGCCTCATATTTTCTTTTGGAATCTCTTCCTACCTTTTCTTCCTTCCTCATCACTTCTTTCATTTCAGCCATATTTCCTTTGTATTGCTCAATAGTTTCCATAATCATTTCCACGTTGTGAGAATTTGCATAGGAATGTGCAATGCCCATAGCAGTTAATTCCTTGGGGTGCTCTTCTACATTTTTCATAACTATTCTCTCCATCACTGTAGTGACTACTAGATAAGCTCCTACCTTCAATGTTTTCTCTATCCTCCATACAATGGAATTCATTTTAGGATCAAAATGAATGTCCTCCAAACATGCTACATCATATTTCTTTGAAGGTGTAAGAGGTACAAGTCCCATTTTAGCTATGGGCACATGACCTCATGTTAGTATACTACTAGATGTCGATGGAAATTCCTTTGGATTAGCCCACACAGGGCTTTGTTCTGAACCTCCACCACCTTGAACTTCATCGGTATCTTGGCCTTTCCCTCCTGTATCCTACATACCTTAATCAGAGCTTGAACCTCCTTTAGCTAAGGCCTTCTCCAACTCTGTCATTCTCTTTAGAACAACCTCTGTGCTCCTTCTTTTAGTATCTTCTTCCTGATCCTTCTGTGCTTCTTCAGCCAATAACGTTTTTGCTCCCGCTGCAAGCCTACAAGTGCTTTCTTCCTGAGCTTTCTTTGCAGCTTCCTCATCTCCTTTGTATGGCTTTGGGTTATTGCTGCTACTTCCTTTAATACCAAATTCTTTTCCTTTCAACCTCTTGCTCAATGATGCCATACTATAGACATTTATGAATACTTTCTCTTCTTTGTCTATGTCATCGGCATACTCAAAATTTACTTTGTGAGCAGCTTTGTGAGTTGCCACCTTTCCTTGTGAGTTATTCATATGGAATATTTTCTCCCCAAAGTGGAAGATTTCCAGCTCTTTGACAAAATATGGGGTGCTTTTAACTCTGTTAAACTTGTAACTTCCCACGTAAAAAGGTACTAGTGGGAAAAATGCCTTCTTGATATCGAACAAATGGCTTCCAAAACCATCTAGGAATACATGTCTGACTACCTCCTTCAATACTATGTAGTATGTTGCATACTTAGGCAGCAATGAAGGTGCTCTAATGCCTCCATACATTCTCGGGTAAGTTCCTTCCTTGGTGAAAAAATAGTCACCAAATTATTTTATAGATTCCACTACTCCTACTAGGAGACATGGATAGTATTCTAAAAATATTAACTTATAAAAGAGCCTTATGAATTATTCACAAATTAACTGATAATGACTATGATATCTGTGTTCTCCCAAAATTTTATAAGCAACGTAAATAGGAGCCTTCCCTTCTATCCATACATAATTTAGCTTTTCAAACTTATTCCTATAGATTATGCAATCTAGCAAAAAGGATGACATAGATAATTCTGATTTGCTCTACGTTAGACCTTCTTGAGCTTCCTTGATACTTTTAGACAAGTTCTTGGTAGAAATATCCACCTAGTTAAAGACTATTCCCTCTATTGCCACATAATACATGAGTGGAATCCACCCAAAATTGTATGGTTTTCCATCACATCTACCATACAACCTACTTAACATAAATGCTATTAATATGAATGGGGTTCAAACACTAGCTGTTTCATACTCTCCTGACTGCTTATGTCTGAAATTTTTTCCCTTAATGATCATCCCATTCACTGTGGTGGTATAGTCAAATTTAATTCTCTTGACCCAATCTGTGGTCACATTTCTTTCTACTTCAAGTATACTATATGCTTTCGAAATGAATGCTTGTGCGAATGATGCTACGAGCTTGCCCTCTTCATCATTGATTATCATACCCACTATGTCAATCTTTGGCAAAATCCAACCAATGACCTCAGCACAGGGAAAAACCTCTGGCCTAGTGGCTATATTGGTTGACCCATACCTCAAAATATTCTCATATAAGGAAAGATCCCCTAATCCAGCTTCTGGCACTTTCTTGTCAGAAATCATGGGGTAGATTTGGCCCCATTTCAACTCAGGATTTGCTCTTGTAACTGCTTTGGTATATTTTTACAATATCTTGACCTTTACTGTAGGTGGAACTTCAGTAATCTCTGGGTCAGAATTGCTCTCAGCGATTTTGAGCTTCTTCCTTCCCTTCTTAGGCATGGTTTCGATAGGAAACAGTACCTACAAGACAAAACTGTCTTAGCACCCATACGACCAAATCAATCACACATATACATCATTTAAGTAGAAAACTAAAAATTATTTACCTTGTATGTTCCTTCCATCAGAAACCTACACTACGATCGGCTCAGGGTTATGGCTAAAAATAGACTCTATTGAAACTACGGGAAACCCCTGCTGAAAACCCTTCCGCACTCTCTTTAAAACTAAAAACCCCCAATGGCACTCACTCTCTCACAATCGCAATGAGGCTTTGAAAAACCAAGAATCATGGCGGCGATGCCCTAGGGTAAACACGATGCCACAATTCCCACAGCCAAAATCTAAGGAAACTCCCCCTACGAGCTCTACTTAGAAAATGAAAACCGCCACCAAGGCCAATGCCCATGCATGAGCAGCTGACTGCATCCATACCAGTGTGAAGCTCGGCCTTTTGAAAACAAAATTTATGACCTAGAAAACTGATCAAAAACACCCTTGAATACTCATAATGCCTATGTATTTACTAGGGAAAGAAAAACGTTGGGGCAATCTGACCTAAAAGAAGATGGGAAGCGAAACCCTTCATAAACTCAACCAAACCTAATCACCGATGATGACAGTTGCAAAACCTACCGAACCAATTACTAGCAAAAAAGGTGAGTACACCTACATGTCAGTAAATGCTATCTCCATGCAGTTGAAAATGACCGATGAGAGCAGGCCATGTGAGATCCACTGAGGAATTGCGTAGATGACTCCAAACAAGAAACATTATTCAATCTCACCCACTCCGTAAAAAACCACAAGGTGAAAGAAACAAGTGAAAAGGGAAAATAAAAAGACTTCTCAGGTGGTAAAACCCCCTAAAACCCCTGCACATGCGAACCTAAAAAAAAATACTAGCGTCGAACACCCGTGGGTCAAAACACATAAGTTATCATGATCATTCATCCGCAACGGCGGCTCAGGCATATCAATCTATCTGCAAAAATGATCCAAAAACCCAACAAACTTCTGTGACAATACATCAGGCGATACATCTGTGACAAAGTAAGCAGAACACCCGCCGTAGCAGATCAAACCTGAAGGAAAACCCATCGTTGCGGCTCCCAGATGCCCAATGCAATGCACCTCGAAGTCTGTTATCATAGTGGAAAAGACGTAAAAAAACCTCCACCACAGCGAGAACATACAGACAACAACTTGCGAAAAACAAATGAGCCTATCATAGTGGCTCACGACCAAGGAAAATGCCCGTCGTAGCAGCTCACGACCAAGGAAAATGCCTGCCATAGCGGCTGACGGGAAACAAATCGAAAAAAACAATCGAAAACTTTACGCTGTAGTGGATGCAAAGCGAGAAGTTTGCTGACACAGCAAAAACATGCAGACATCAGCGCATAATTCAAAACCATAACTGTCGTGGTGGCCCGAAAATAGAAATCCTTCCACTATAGTGGCTAATAAAGTGAAGATGAGCCCGAGCCTGTTGTTGCGGATCAAAATTGAAAACCTGCCCACTGCCGCGGATCAAAAATAAACTTTCTCCCTTAGTAAAAAATGAAATTTTCTGAAAATTCATGATGGACAGGAAAAATCAAAGGTCAATTAAAGAAAAAACAATTAAGATTTTCAAGGGGGTCCAAAAAATATTTTCGGGAAATGTTGCAGCAGAAACAATTGGTGACTAACTGGTAGACAAAAATCTCTGAAAACTGACTTTTGAAATAGCAACTGCTTAAAAATATCTTGTTAAATTACCTTATTAGATTCCTTTAATATGCCTAGATTTATTAGAATACAATATTTATGAACTTTTCAAACATTGATTGTGGTCCAAATGGAAAAGGGGAACCAGGATTTCATAGTCTTGGTAACTCTTCTGAGGCCAAGATATGAAGTTTATTTTACCTTTGCCTTTGGATAACTTCCAACTTAGACACCATAGGATTGTAACAGATGGTGAATAGATATATTTGTTTGTTCCTCATTCCCATGCCATTTTGCATTCTTTTGATGCTTCTGTACTTTTGTCCTTTTGAGTCTGAGTCCCTAATTTCTTTCTTTCTGAAATTTGGTTCAGGTTCTTCTATCCATAGTGTCCTTTTCTGTGAGATATATCTTGATTTCAACCCACGAATGGAGAATAAATTTCGAGCAATCTTATTCAAACTGAATTTGTTTAGTATGTATTTTGATACATGTTTTCTTCCTGGGATATTTTGACTCTTTTTAGCCTTTTGGATTTCATTTGCAGCATGGGATCATTTAAATATAATACAACTGCTTACCCTGCTTCCTCTCCATGGGTCTTTTGATGTTAGCCTCCTAGGACATACTTTAGTGTGAAGTGAATGGAGCCTCAAAATAGTATTCTAGACTTTTTTGACCTTAGTTATTTTACAGATATTAAACAAGACTTCAATGTGTTCATAATCTATTCATATAATCTGATAATATTAAAGGATCCTTAAGCATTATGTATGTGCCAACAACAAGTAGTCTTTGGTAAAATATTTTAGTTTATCTAGAACTCTGATGAACTCCAAAACCAAAAGTTGTGTTGATTTATTGAAACATAAGGTAAAGAAAACCAAAATTTACAAGAAATCAAATCTTAAGAAAATAAAATGTAAATCAAATAGAACTAATCTAAGGAAAACTAAAAACAATCAAACCATTTGTTTATGTGCATGTTCAAAGGCTTGGATCTCAAATATAGGAGCGATGAGGACATTCATCGAAAGTGAGGTAGGCCATATACCTTCACTGTTTCTTCAAAATTTTGGTTGATTGTGTGCGATCTAGATCTAGGATAAAGTTAGTCACCATTTGTTTTCTTTTTATCTTAATCCTTGTGACCTTTTGGTTTAAGAGAAATTCAACCTATCTACGGGGTGAAATTTTAAACATAGACACCCAGGTATATTTGGCCTTGTCCACCTGTTGAGAGTGGCCATTTATATTCAAGCCACATCTCACTATCCCATTCCCCTTGCTTCCATTTCTAACCAATAGAATAATCTAGCCTCTTATTGAGAAAGTGGATACTAGTTTTTTGAACATGATGACATTGATAAAGGTGTCTTGAGAGATGAATATTTTGAAGACCAAGTTGCACTAGTTGGACGTTATGGCACTGGTGTACATGATTTTTCCTTGTTTCTTAGTCCCCTTTTTTCAATGGTCAATAGAAGAACTTCCTCAAGGAGTCTAGTCTCTTGTTGAAAGAGAAATCATTGGTCTTCTTTCAAATGATGATATTTCCCAAGAGGTCACCAATGATGAATATTTTTAAGATGAAGTAGCACTAGCTTGTTTTCTTCCCTATAATTCCATAACCAAGAGACATGAAACCTCTGTAGAATCCATTCCTCTATTTTTTAGCATATGGCAACTTTCTTCTATGTCCTTGATACAAAATCTAAATATCGATGTTGTTTAGTACTAGATGTGGTAGATTTATGATGTCCAGTACTAGATTTATCGCTTTTGTTTGAAGAGACTATAGTCGATGATGTGCAAGGTTTAGGAAAACAATCAAGATGACTCGACGGTGAGTCAAAAATTGTGGTCGGGGCCTATTGTCTCCATTTTTGGAAAGAACCCATGAAAGGTGGAAGGAAGCATGAGGTAAAGGAGTAGGATTTGAAAAATCCCGTAACGATCAAAATTTTTTTGGAATCATCCCTGCAAGTATATAAATAAGCATAAGCAAAGCGCAAGATAATTAGCATCATAGTTGAGAAAAGGAAGGATAACAGAGTGAGAACTAAAGATAGGAGAAGATGCATATCAGATACTGAGCTACAATAAGGAAAGCTTTGATGTATCTAGGTTTTGGTTGATGTAATTGAGTTTTTGTTTCTTTATTCTCTGTGATGCCATGACAGGTAACTCAGTTATTATTATAAGGTTACATAGCCATGAGTTGGATGTACTGAAAGTTATATGCAATAAGAATGAAGGAATTTTGGGCCCCCTCAATTTTTTGTGTATGGTTAAGTTGTATTATGTTTATTGTTTAATGGATTGATTGTATAATTAGTCTTCATGTGCAAATTGTAGCTTATGGTTTTCTATGACGGTGGTAAAATGATGAATTTTATTGCGCTATGAATAATAACAACCCTTACACACATTTCTTTATAGTTAACACTCCTTATCACACATAAGTATTGGTTGTGCTTCATGTGAGACATCCCCCTTAGGACCATTGAAAACTTCAACACATTAAACTACAGCAGTGCCCTGTGTTGTACCATGTGCAAGAACCCAGTCTCTAATTTTACTCAAACACCCATTTTTTGCACCCTCATTGGTGGCACATGTTTTTTTGGATCAATTTTTCAACCTCCATATCATGCCCACTTCTATTGTCTATGATTGTTAGGTAAAATATATCACCCTTAATTGAATTTTCAACTGAGGTTAGTAAACTTTGAGTTTATACACTGTTTGTGCTAGGTAAGATGAACTAGCCTAAGCTCCTATGATAATTTCGGAAAAATGATAAATTAAATTCCTATTACTCCCAACAAAATCACAATCTAAATTATGATATCTAATCATCTGATTAATAAGTACAAAGAAAAGAGAGTATATCTATACAGTCTAATCTACATAAAATAATTCAATCCTCTACTATGTGACATCAAATATCAAAGGTAATATTTCAAAGCCAAATTTAACTACTTAATAAAATTACTTTGTTCTATAACCCTAGAAAACAAAACTGCTTTCGCTAGTGAACTGAAATAATCATAACTCTAAAATGACTTAATCTTCCAAAGTAAGATACCCACTCAGTAAACAGATCAATCTAACTACACTCCTTTCAATCTAATAGAACAAATGTAATAAACTCTTATGAAAGATCAATGAACTAACTACATGCAATCAACCTTAAACTCTCAAACTGGGAATTAAGTCAAGACACACAAATCAGCATTGAGCCTTTCTCTCATCAAACATTCTTTTCGCAATCTTATTTAAGTCAAATGGGAATATTTAAATCAAGGAATACCACTCAAATGGAATTCATAACTTCTATCTCATTCAGCAAATATCCTTTCAACCTATCTAATTCTCAGCTAAACTCGATTTAAGTAAAAAAAAAATCTTCAAATGATGTAATATCAAACAATATCAAACTTATTTTTTGGCCAGAATCTTCTACTCTGTGCAAACCATTCCTGTAGTATGCCTCAGTTACAAAGAAAGAACTCCAAGCTATTTTTCTCTACCCTATTCGTAGATCTAATATTTCAAAATGAACCTAACTAAGTGTATGATGAAAAATAGTCTAAACTCCAATGTAAAACATAATACTAATGCAAATCAAGTGTAAATAATAAGTTACATGAAACCCACAACATTTAACCTTCAATTTGTTCAAACCCTTCTTATTCTATTTTTGTTCCTGGAAATCCTCAATAACAACACACAAATCAGCAATAACCAGATGATGCATAAAAAGGAATTCTTATAGTAATCTATGCAAATGATGATATTTACAAGCAATGTACCAACATCGTATGAAGGTGGGCCCCCCTCCAAATGTTGCTCATGAAATGAATAAAAACTAAAATAGGATTTAATTATCAACTGGAAAATGTTTCACATAATAGTTTTATCTTTGTCTGTCCTTTCTTGTTGAAATTTCTATCAAGTATTTATAGGTTACAACATATGGGTCGACCCTTCAAATAGGCATTACATCTAAAATATATCAGACGCAACAGAGGCCTTTCTCTAAGAAAACACGTTCTAAATTGAGTGTATTCTCCCACATATCCAGCTATAATATCCAAACAATTGATAGAAAGGTCACAACTCTTTGAGGGATTTAGATAACAATTGTTTCAGTTACTGGTATTAACAAGTATTTCACGACCAAGCCATAAATGTACTATAATTTGAGCTTTCCCTGATTTTAAACACTTGTCACTTTATTGGTTGGTGCTGGATGAGGTACCATATTGGGTACCAAATCAGGTGCAAGATCGAGTGTTAGATTAGGTACCGGATCAGGTACGATATTGGTGGAAGGAAATGTGCATGGTAATCAAAGAGCTAAACCCCAATAATTCATCCATTAGATATGATCTTTTAAACGTATGCTTAAAAATGAATAACAAGATAAAATAATAATAAAATTATACCTTGTTATGAACTTCATGAAATAGCCTTTAAATCCATGTAATTGATGTCTAAATAAATGATACACGGAAGAAAAATTATTTAAAAGACTTTAAGTTTTGGATATGATGTATAGACAAAACTTGGAAAAATAGGGGGCTATAATCTCCCCCATACTAAGATTATTGCATATCCCTATGCAAGAAATAAAAATTGATATTCAAAATTGAAGACACACCCTACAACCCCCAAAGCATTAACCAACACTTGCACATGTGGGGAAGAAGGAACTGGTTTTGATTGAGTACTCTTGAGTTCTTCTAATTGTTGCTTCTTTTTCTTTAACTGTCTTCTCAGAATTCTGTTGGGTCATGTCATGCCATCAACTAAATTTTGTAATGAGGTAACCTTAGCCTTTAAAACCCCATTTTCCTTTTTTATATGTCTAATAAGGAGAGCATATTCTTGAACTTATGCAGTAATATGGGAATTCCTTTTTTGGAAGTAGTTATTCGCAGACAATTTAGATGGAATAGTGGAAGGAGTTGTAGGAGACGACATACCCAAAGGAGAAAAGATAAAGGGGATTAGGAATATTCATTGACAGAGTGTAATGGAGATAAAGGGGATGACTAAACCCGTTGTGATGTAGTAGATGGAGGAATTTCCTTTCAGGATGGAGAAGTGGACGACAAAATATGAACAAGAGTGGAATCGAAGGATGTTCCTACAATATTCCCTCGGGCCATGGTTTTGGAAGCCATGATGCGAGTAAACTGACGGAAAGGATGAATATCATATCCTTTTTGACACTTTTACCCCCTTTTGATCTATATTGGTAGAGGAGGGAAGGATCCTTGATTGTTCATCAAATTTTTGTTTCTTCTTAAGATCCCTTCTTAGGAGGGAAGGATAAGGAGAAACTGCTCCCAACTCTGACCTTTCTTCTTCAACTCATCCAAAATCAAAATTTTGATAAGTTCGTGATGATAGAGGATACGGGTAGGGTTTTTAGTGTTTTTCCTAACCTGAGAGGCCATCTTACTTAGGATTTTCCAGAAGTAGAAAGGAAAATTGACAAGTTTCCCAAATTCAAAATGAGATAGCAATATAAAATGACAGGTTTTAAAGATAGAGAATATACCTTCACAATTAATAATCCTGCTGATAAAAAATAATGGATAGAGAAAAGCATCTCATAGCCAATCCTTTGCAAACCCCTTTTCTCCTTTGACTGTCCAAAACTTGGGATTGAATACGAATTCATAACTTTGTCGAGAGAGCTTATAGTTATTAAACCAACACTCACTAGTCTAGGGAAGCGCTATAGCTTGAGAAATAGACTCCTCTATAACATAAAAGGATAATGGACCTATCCACACTTGGTTTCCATAAAACCCTAGAGAAAATTGTAATGAGGCCTCGTCGTCATGCCCAGAGAGAGCAGTTAGAAAAGGATTCCATCATACTCTGATGAAAATATCATGACACTCCTGGAACTCGGGAAAATATAAAAGATAAGAGAAATATGTGGGTTCATGTTGTTTTATCATGGTTTAAATACGGGGAAACAACATAGAGTGGTTGTGAATGCACAAAGGATGGAAGCATAGATAAATGAAAACAAACCCCCCTTTTCTACCTTCCTACCGGGGACGATCCATTATTACAAGGAATGTCGTCCAAAAAGTGTGATGTTAATGAAGTGGGAGAGGTTAGAAATGATGATACAAACAATGATTCCATTGTTTCTTTAATAATTCCACATTTGATGATCATCGACCACTTCAGGCCTATTGTTGAGATGTATAAGACGGTTTTCCAATGATCGATTCATAATTAGACAAATAAAAAATTGAATAAAGGCATACTGATTTAGGACAATATTTTGATAAAAATATATATACCCACATCCTTATAAGCTAACTATAAGTTATAAAAAATAAAATGAGGTATTATAAATATAAGTGGAAAAATTATACCCCAAATGTTTTAAAAAAAAAGATATTATAGTTAAAATATTAGTGTTGTTTCCTAAAGATTTGAATTATTCCATCATCGAACTTGAAATGGAAAATGACCCAGTAACTAAGTGCCAAAATTATTTTAACAGTTGAGTAATTAAATCAAGAATCGAAGATGCATTGAAAGAGTGTAATGGAGATAAAGGGGATGAGGAAACTCATTGTGATGCAGTTGATGGAGGAATTTCCTTTCAGAAGGGAGGAGTGTATAGGGGGCCACTTCACCTCCTAAATGTCATCATAATTGTATAAGTATATAGTTTAAAGAGATATTAACAAATGAGTGGTTGGAGCGGGTACAACTGCTCCAACCTCTCTCATAATGTATAAATAAGCATCAAAGACGAATAGAAAGGTGGGTTGGACGTCCCTTCCCAATACTTGTCTTGGATGGATGTATATGAGCGTAATGTATTATTGAATGATGTGAAAGCATAGCCTTCAACATGTGGCACCGTTACCTCCTTCACTCGATTGGGTGACAGCAACAGCGAGTGGGGGTGGGTCAAACCTGAAGGAGACCTACAAGGAGAAGCTTAAATACTGCTCATGTGCTCGTGATGAATATGAGAAATCTACTGCTATTAAAAAATAAGTGATGATACAGTACCTACTCTCCTTCTACCATGTGATCTAGGTGACAACAGCAGTGTAGGAAGGAAATACCATTGCACTACAAGAAATTATCTTCTTCTGTCAGCCAACGATTCCAAGATGGAAAAGTATAAAAGTCGACATGGATTAAAAAAATATAAAAAAGTATTCCCAACACCTTTGTGGTCCTCCCAACACAGCCTGCTGGAGGAGAGATGTAGCAACCAGTTCTGAATCATCAATATTGCCTTCAAAATGACAGAGAGAATGTAGTCGATCCATACAAAAGGGCAAAGCACCGCCACTGCAGAACTGGATACTAATGCTATATTTTCAATAATTATAGAGAAGAGGATGAAAATCACTTGACAAGGATCACCTTTGAGATCTTGCAAGATTTGTTCTAAAGGAGGAGGATTTACGATCGGGTTGTATCAAACAAATTTTCATTTGAGGTCGTAAGTTATATCCTTCCTCAATCTTCAAAAGAAGAAAAATCAGTATGGCCATGGAGGGCGTCATAAAATGGTGATGTGATGAAGGAGAAAATGTCTATACAATTGATCTGAGGCCAACCAAAAAAATATACAATTTCATCCGACAATACCTTTGAGAAATTACATGGAGCACGTACAAAAGGAAATTAACGAAGAAACACGTTTAATGATCATTCATGTGCAGCATATGTTGCCAATGTAAGCAATGATATCATTCATGCAGCAGTTCTTAGATATACTGTGGTTCTGGGATCCCTCACAAGGTTCTCACCAACGACTGACATGAACATGTCTTCAGACAGTTACAACGGTCACCCACACGATCTCCAGAATTGTCCCAATGGTGGCTTCATGTATGTTTTCTCCAACCAATGGACAATCAACTTCTTCAAGTTCTAGTATCTGTCAAAATCAACATATCCTAAAAAAAATGAGCAAGATATATTAAACCTAAACAAAGTCCTAGAGATCCCATGCAGAGATCTCGAGATCGTCTTCCTGGACACGACATACTTTAGAGGGTACTACTAGGGTAGCCAGGATTTGAGCATGGTCTACACCATGCATGCTAATTGTTGCAAAGGATTGAAGGCCAAGCTCTTCTATCTGTGAAACACTCTCTCAGATTGGGAAAAATATATTCCATCGCCCGACCGTATTGCAGTGTAGGACCCGAAATGGACTCCTCCATGAGTATTGCAAATCACTACCTTTGCTTTTGAATTTTATGTAATTATGTTGATGTATTGTATTAATCTTGTCGAGGTTGACGGGGTCAATGAATCATATAATGTGTTTTATTATTATGTTCATTTTTGTAAATGGGTTGCAAAAAGTCAAGTAAAATTTTGGTCGAGTGTCAGCCCTTTATGGTCAATACAAGCTATGGTCGATGGTCGATGGTCGGCCCTTTATGGTCAAAAGAAACTATGGTCGATGGTCGATGGTCAGCCCTTTGTAGTCCATATTAATTTTTGGGTGATGGTTATTAAAATGGTAATATGATGTTGAGTCAAGTCTTTAAATTTTATCAATCATTTTTCAGTTAAGTCGATTAAGTCACAAAATTTTATAAGTGACTTTGCTTTAAAGTTTGAAGTCAATAGGGGGTTAAACATGAGTCTCAATAGAGGTAGGTGATCCCCTCCACTTTATGTAAATTTGGTCTCTTACAAACCACTATAAGTTGAGTTTAATGTTCATTCATTAAATTTTTTGTGTTGTCCAAGTCGAGGAGGTTAAACATGGGTCTTTCTTAAAGGCAGGTGATCTACTCACTTCTGTAATGAAGTTGATATCTAGTAGACTATTGTAAGATAAGTATGAGCCAGTCCAAAGTAGTTTATCATCATAGACATGAGCATGCATTACAAAATATTGCAAGTATTTTAAAAGATGACAAACACATTCAAGCAGATATCATTCACCTACACAACAAAGTGCTCCAATGAGACATGATGATAATGTACCCCTCATTATCAAAATGTTGAAATTGCTCCTAGGTTGTGACCTAGGAAAGCCAGAAGATAGAGAAATGACATAGAAAGTATAAGAGCCAAAAGGTCCCGCATGCCTGAACCGATGGAGATGTCAGTCAGATGAGCCAGGGTGAGGCTTTAAACCAAAATACCTTGTTGCAGAAGAATATGGTTGCCCACCATTGTGAGAGGATGAGACTTCGATGGACTACTACCAGATTGAAGACGGAGGCTGAAGAGCAACCAGTAAATGTAGATCCTTGTACATGTGTATTTTCCTATCGAGCTGGTGGCTAAGTTACCTATGCAGACCGGTATGCATGGTTGATGCACAGTGAGGACTACTTCAGCAGTAGCAGAGACCCAGGATGTTGATGCATATTTTATTGTTCTCTTCGAGATGAAGAAAAGTTTTGTTTTTGGGGGAGATGTAGAGGGGTCCACTTCGACTCCTCAATGTCATCACAATTGTATAAGTATATAGTTTAAAGAGATATTAAAAAATGAGTGGTTGGAGCGAGTACAACTGCTCCAACCTCTCTCATAATGTATAAATAAGCATCAAAGAAAAACAGAAAGATGGATTGGATGTCCCTTCCCAATACTTGTCTTGCATGGTTGTGTATGAGCATACTATATGCTTCAATTATGTGAAATCCTAGCCTTCAACAAGGAGTGGATGACGAAATCTAAACAGGAGTGGAATTGAAGGATGTTCCTACCATATTCCCTTGGGTCATGGTTTTGGCAGCCATGTTTCCACTAAATTGATAGGTAGGATGATTGTCAAGTCCTTTTGACACTCTTACCCCATTTTGATCTATATTGGTAAAGGAGGGAAGGATCCCCAATTGTTCATCAATTTCTTGTTTCTTCTTAAGATCAATTTTCTTTTCCTGTAACTGAGCCTTGTCCCCTTTACTATTATGGCCATCAGCATAAGACTCTATGGTTTTATCCCAATTCTCATTTAAATGTACAGATGGCAACTAAATGGGTTGAACATGGGAAGGAGTTGTTTCAACTGGAAAAACATCATGTGGATTGGGAAGGATAAGGAAAAATTGTTGCCAACTATGGCCTTTCTTCTTCAACTTAGCCAAAATCAACATTTTGATAAGTTCATGATGATAGAGGATATGGGTATGGTTTTTTGTGTTTTTCCTAACCTAAGAGGCCATATTACATAGGATTTTCCATAAGTAGAAAGGAAAATTGACAGGTTTCCCAAATTCAAAATGAGACAACAATCTAAAATGACAGGTTTTAAAGATAGAGAATCTACCTTTGCAAGTAATAATCCCACCGATAAACATTAATGGAATGAGAAAATCATCTCGTATCCAATTCTTTTCAAGCCCCTTTTCTCCTTTGACTGTCAAAAACTCGGGCTTGAAGACGAAGTCATAACTTTGTCAAGAGAGCTTATAGTTCTCAAACCAACGCTCCCAATTCTAAGGTAGCCCTGTAGCTTGATAAATAGACTCCTATGTAACAAAGAAGGATAATGGCCCTATCCACACTCAGTTTCCATCAAACCCTAGATAAAATTGTAATGATACCTCATCATTGTTCCCATAGAGAGAAGCTAGAAAAGGATCCCATCTTTCTCTAATGAAAATCTCACGACACTCCTAGAACTCAGGAAAAGCTAAAAGATCAGAGAAAGACATGGGCTCATGTCAGTTTATCATGGATGAAATGTGGGGAAAAAACACAGAGTGGTTGCAAATGCACAAAGGATTGAAGCATAGATAATTGAAAACAAACCCCCATTCTCTACCTTCCTACCAGGAACGATCCATTATTACCAGGAATGTCGTCCAAAAAGCATGATGTTAACGAAGTGTGAGAACTTAGAAATGATTATACAAACAATGATTCCATTTTTTCTTTAATACTTTCACATCTAATGATCATTGGCCACTTTAGGCCACGCATTGGGATGTATAAGATGGTTTTCCAACGATCTATTCATAATTAGACAAATTGAAAATTGAATAAAGGCATACCGATTTTACGACAATATTTTGATAAAACTCTATATACATGCATCCTTATAATACAAATATAACATATAAAATATAAAATGAGGCATTAGAAATATAAGTGGAAAAATTATACCCCAAATGTTTTAAAAAATGTGAGATGTTATAGTTAAAATATTCACGTTGCTGCCTGAATATTTGAATTATTCCATCATCGAACTTGAATTGGAAAATGACCCATTAACTAAGTGCCAAAATGATGTTAAAATTTGAGTAATTAAATAAAGAAATGAATATGCAATGACAGAGTGTAATGGATATAAAGGGGAGGAGTAAAATCATTGTGATATAGTTGATGGAGGAATTTCCTTTCGGGATGGAGTAGTGGACGACAAAATATGAACAAGAGTGTAATCAAAGGATGTTCCTACAATATCCCCTCGGGTCGTGGTTTTGGAAGCCATGCTGTGATTAAATTGATGGGAAGGCTAACTGTTAGATCCTTTTTAAACTCTTACCCCCTTTTGATCTATCTTGGCAGAGGAGGGAAGCATCTCTAAATGTTCATCAATTTTCTATTTCATCTTAAGATCAACTTTCTTTTCCTGTAACTAGGCCTTGTATTTTCCTTTACAGTTATGGATGTCAACACAAGACTCTGGGGTTTTATCCAAATTCTCATTTAAATGTACAGATGGTGACTAAATGGGTTGAACAGGGGTAGGAGGAGTTTCAACTAGAAAAACAGAATGTGTATTGGGAAGGATAAGGAGAAAATGCTCCCAACTCTGATCTTTCTTTTTCAACTCAGCCAAAAGAAACAATTTGATAAGTTCGCGATGATAGAGGCTATGGATATGGTTTTGGATTTTTTTCCTAACCTAAGAGGCCATCTTACTTAGGATTTTTCAGCATTAGAAAGGAAAATTGACACGTTTCCCAAATTAAAAATGAGACAACAATATAAAATGACAGGTTTTGAAGGTAGAGAATCTATATTCACAAGTAATAAGCTTGGTGATAACCATTAATGGACTAATAAACTCATATTGTAGCCAATTCTTTGCAAACCCCTTTTCTCCTTTGACTGTCAAAAACTTGGCCTTGAAGACGAATTCATAAATTTGATCCAAACAATGATTACATTGTTTCTTTCACACTTCCACATCTGATAATCATCAGCCACTTCAGGCCACTCATTGAGATGTAGAACATGATTTTCCAATGATTGATTCATAATTATAAAAATGGAAAATTGAATAAAGGAATACCGATTTTAGGACAATATTTCGATAACACTCTATATAACCGAATCCTTATCAGCTAACTATAACATATAAAAAAAATAGGTCTTAGAAATATAAGTGGAAAATTATACCCCAAATGTTTTAAAAAATGTGAGATGTTATAGTTAAAATATGCGCAATTCTTCCTGAAGATTTGAATTATTCCATCATCGAACTTGAATTGGAAAATGACCCATTAACTGAGGGCCAAAATGATGTTCACAATTGAGTAATTAAATAAGGCATTCAAATATTTGTTTTGGGTAACCATATTTAATACTTTCACCTCATAATAAATTGGAAGCTAATCCTAGATCATTGTCCAAATCTTCATAGATTTGGACAGTGATCATTTTAAAATAAGAACGAGATAATTCCATCATGTCTCCTTCCTTTATTAGTGTAAATATAGATCTAGTGACAAGAATAATTTATAGAATAATCAGTCCACACAGAATTAACAAATATAACTTGTAAAAGCATGCAAATGAATGTGGTTGTGGACTAATGATCTTTGTGAAACAACTTTTGAATGTCATCAAATTCGAATATCAGCAATTATTAATTGCCCCAAAGTTACTTTTACCTATGCATTCTCCAAATCTTTCAGTACTCAATCCAACACCTTATCAAGTACTCCATCCGGTAACTTTGTTGCTGATGTCAAAATATCCCCAGATTTCTAGAGACTACTGCCATTGCCATTAGTAATATGCTGAGGATAAAGTACAAAGATCCAACTTGTCTTTATGTTCTGGTCACAAATAGAAAGGTAATTGATCAGCAGATAGAAATCAAAATAAAATAGAAAATAAAACCTATTACTTAACAATTTTTATTCTGCAATTCAAATGTTGATTAAGCTTCCTTCCTTTATACATAAAATTCATAATGGATTAAAATGTTTTGTTTGAACAAGATTTCCACTTAATGAAAGTCATAAGATACCAGCCAAATTGGTTTATCTTTACACATAAATGTGCAAGTGATAAGGATAAGATTCACTGCTAATTCCAGTGAATCATTAAACATTAGTGCACTCTGGAGGTGTAATCCTCATACATAGTAAGGATTCAAAAGTAGAGAATTAAATCATCTTAATAAAATTATCTAATGGCTTGTTAAATAAGAGTCATTAAATCTAATTTCAACCTGACACATATTTCAGCTATTACAGGAGTACCTCATTTATACAAGCAAGTAGGGATAAAACATCATAATGGATACAATAGTCAAAACCCACTACCAATGATCCTGTTCAAAACTTTGAGGGGGTAACTATAATGTTACAGAGAAAACTTCCTATGGCTTGGGGTACCACAACAGACAGAGAAACTACAGAAATCAATCCTTTCCTATATGCAAGAGAAACAAAATATCTAACACTAAAGGATCTCGATACATACCTTATTCAGGACGGTTGATGTAGATCCCTGTTGAGATTTTCCACTCTCACTTGTATAAGTAATTTGCTATCTCAACATTCAACAAACAAGACAAGCATGCTATATATAATTGTGTTAGACCTACTCTAGCATATATTATCAATAACATATAAGCATTTAAAAGCATCCATGGATTCAATACTCATTTAAATACACATTATTGGATAGGGAAAGATACTTCTATTAATATAAAACAAAGATTACAATAGTGACAACCTCTGTCGGCATGTCTACGAATCGGAGAAACTGAGTCCTCCACCTAGGCCTCCACCACTTCAATCCTCCATCTCTTGATAGAAAGCTTGGGAAGAACACAAAGTGCTCCAAGGGACAAAGGGATGTAGACTCAAGTATAAGCTCTGGAAACAATGGACTATAGTTCTCTTGCTCTTCAATTCCTCCTCTTTTAATGTATCCAAAGGGTTACTTATATAGTGCTTCAATGGGGTAATGGAAGGTCAAATATGAGTGATCTCAAGGCATATGGAAGGCCAAGAGACAAGTGATTCAGATCCACATCAAGGAAAACTCCAAAACTATTTGGATTTTTGCACACATCCTGATGTACACGGGTTTAAGGGTCAAATCCACGTATATACGCGAGAATGGGTTTAAAAGTTGTGTATATCAAATAAGACATGTTTTTAGGGATGATCTTGGAAACATCAAAGGTACAAAAATGGTCCATGGGGTCTAAAAGTCTATAGAGGGACAAGGAAGGCCATAAAGGTGTGATCCACAATGTGTGGTAAAATCAGCTGTAACAGACGCCCCCTAATGTGTGAGGTTAGAGGGGTCATATAATAGCTGAAATAAATTATAAGTCCATCCCAGAAGTGGAGTGATGAAGAACTAGGTGGAAGAACCAGGCATCCAATAGTACAATATAATGATCAAACTCTGCACATAACTGCAAGTTGATATAGCAGTCCCGGATACATAAGAGTACAATGGCCATGAATAGGCATGATACAAAATATGACATGTGTGGTCATCACCATGTACAATATAGATATATCAGAATCTCCATGATGAAGATATACAAAGGATCATGATCTCCATGAAGGCTGAAGATATATAATGGATCAAGATCTCCATAATGGCTAGAAACATCTGACATATATTGGAATCAAGTCACAAGATTTGAAATCTCATGAAAACTGGCACGATCAAGGAGATAGCATATATGACATGCCACCAATCTGGAAGGTCTTCTACACAATCCGCTACGAATACATGTCCTACTATGTGAATAGAGGTATCGAGGTCGAACATAGTAGTCCATCATCTAATTACTGGTCATTGATGTATACTGTTAACAGATGCGAGATCACCCACTGATAATGAAAATGGGAATCAAGGTACTAGAGTGAAAACTAACAAGTGTGAATAAAGGTGTTGAGGTCGAACACTTGAAAGGATCCATCGATCAGGGGACATTGATGTATTTCCAAAAACTGTCGATGGTGAGAGAACCTGCCACTAATGACTACAAGTCTTAAGGCACTCAAAATGACTCTAGATTCATATCCCAGAATAAATGATCTGAATTCGATGGGATGAAATTTGCTAGAAGGAGAGAATTAAGGCATCCCCCATCATCCAACATGAGGTACTCAGCAAAGCTGTATAATGTGGAAGGACTTGATCATCAAGTGCGTGAACCAGTATTAGTACCGGGAATGGCCGACTCAGGTTTTAACTTCCTTCGAACAAGAGCATAAAGGCGAATGGTGACTGAATGTAGGCATCATAGACTCAATATACAAAATTGGGACATCTCTGCGACACAGGAGGCATCAACAGAGGCTCCATAGGGACTAGAAGCTTAACTAGTCGATGGAGATAAACTCAAAGAAACGAGTACATCTCCTAAAGTCAAACTATTAACCCAACCAACAGATGTGATATACAGTGCTCTGTTCGAAGGCAATATGACTCGACTGTTTCCAAAGATAACATCTTTTCTTGTCCGGATTTTTGGTTTTTTGATTTTTTTTTGGACTTTTTCAAATTTTTTGAAAAGCTTGAAAAATAATAAAAGTGCTTTATAGTTACAGACTAGGAGAATATGAGTGTCAATGGACAAACAAACTAGTTCCAAGCAGCATAACATACCTATACTCAATGCAAGGACACATGTGTAGGATAACGACAGTCTAGGGAAAGTCCCCTCTCGGTAAAAATGGGGAATCAAGCTGCAAAGGATATATAAAATGGCTCTGCATGGCTAGACATGAGACAGGCTTGGGCTATATAGCCACTAATCAAAGTCAGGGAAGCCGGCATAAGGCTTAATGAGGTAGGAAAAAATCATGATAATGCAATTACAACTTGACATAAGGGAGTCCTGGGGGAATGGCCAGCATAAAGTTCAAGAGGAGTATGAAGCTCTTGCTCAAGGACATGGAAGGACTAAAACGGACTCCTAGACCTAAGAGAGGACTCAAAACATGGGTACCAAATGCAAAAGGGAGCTAACTAGGACACCCATGTATAGGAAATATCTACCATTCACATAATACCACTTCTAACAGTAGCATGAAGGTTCTGTGATACCATGGAATAGGTTCGTACCTAAGGTTAAAATGAAATGGTCATAAGGTCATGCAAAATGCAAGCGGATGTGAATCCTAACCTATATGCCATTTTAGACATAATACCAGTAATAGGCACAAATGTGTCAAAGACCTTGGAGAGAGTGTACAAAAACTGGACCCTACATGACAACCATATTAGTCCAAAACAACCCAAAATAGTCAATAAATCCAAACTCTAGGATATAGGGAGGAATGGTCATGACAACCACACCCAAAGGAAACAACGCGGTGAATGATGGGACATAAAAAGGAAAGTAAGGTGTAGACCCTGTTAACCAAAAAATCCCCCACATAGCTCTCAATGGCCTACACCACCCAAGCACACTATCTCACAACCTTCATATCACTCCATAAGACCCTCCATTGGACCCCCACACCTCCAAAATAGCCCAAAATAGCCCCCTAGGAGCTAAAGCCCTCAAAAAGGGGCTAAAACCCTAAAACAGGCTAAAGTTAGGGAGAAAGGGGCTAAAGGCCCAAAAAAGGGGCTAAAGCCCTGACCAAGGGCTTAAAACCCTAAAATACCTTGGAAAAACTATAAAAGGAGGGTGGGGGGTCACTCTCAAAAAACTTCTCCCTTGCCTATGTTATGCTGTCTGTGGATGCTTCGAGACCTTTGCCTCTCAAACCACCCACATTCCCTCTCCTCCACATCCATTCCCATTTGAGCCAGTGCTCCCCCAACCAAGAGAGAGGGGCTTCCAGGAGCTAGGGCATGGTGGCCCATTACCCACTAAGAGAAGGTATATTTGTGTTTTTTGTATTTACTTCTTAGTTATTTAGATTGCTTTGACTTCTAACCATTGTTTCTTGCAGGTTTTATTTAACATTGTTTGTAGGTTTCTCCATTGTAGCTTAGGCTTGTTTTGCAGGGTTTAAGGAGGCAGAACCCTAACCCATTTTCGACAGAGGGGTTCACAAGGCTTCCACTTCTCCTCTCTGCTCTTGCTTATGATTTAGTTTAGTTCTAGTTTCTATCACTACATTAGCTTAGTTTGATTTACTATTCTGTTTACTTGCATTTCCATTTCATTTTTCCTGTTTTGCAAAAGTAGGAACCTACCCTTGTGCCCTATAGGCACAAGGGAGTCATTCCTACTCCTACAGTGAGGAGAAATCCTCACTATAGCTTTGGTGACCATACCAGGTCGATCCCACAAGATCCCTGGTCCAAAATTTTCACTTTTAAGTTTTTAAAATTTTTGCCCTAGTTTTTCAGGAATCTTATGTTAAATTTATCTTAAATCCTATTTATTTCCTATTTTAACCACCGCCGAAGCCTCTGCTAGGCCAAACCAAGTTAGACTGACCACAGTACCAATTACTGTCAGCCATATCTAACTCTGTCTCACCAAAAAAACCCATTCCAGAGCAAGGCGCTCTTATCAGGGCAAAAGGTGAGAGTGGGGCACTCTTAATGAGAAAACAGGTGTGCCCAGGGCACACTTAATCCCTAGTTAAGCAAGAATTCAGCCCAGAAACTTAGGTTGTAGCTGTTTTTGCATTCTGTGCAACCCCCTCACTTATTTCTGTAAAAATCTCGCGGCCCCTCGCTAGATTTGTCAGAAATGTGTGGCATATCACATAGAAGTTGAATTTAAGATTAATAGATAGTATTTTTCAGTTTCAGAGGACTGTTAGTGCGGCCCAGCCACCTCTATCCACCATTACAGGTCACTTTCAGTTTCAGTTTGTATTTTCTGCAAATAATTTCATGAACAATGTGTAAATGTTAAATGAACCATTAAGGCTTAATAAAATGAACTAGTCTAACTAAAAATAACTTAAAAATAACCATCTTGCTTCCCCCTTCCTCCTCTACCCAGTCATCACCCTCTGGGGTATTCTGGGATATGATGAAGGGCAAGCTCGTATAGATCTAGGCACTCCATGATATTTTTCCCAAACCACTAAAACCGGGTGACGTGGAAGGTAGACGGGGTAGAGAAGGAGGGATTCTCATGGCGCTAAGTGTCCTCCCTATTGAACAACCTGGCATCCAGGAGGTGACTTGAGGATATACGGATGGGCTTAGTCCCACTAAGTTGAGATCCCAACACCTTCTCTTGGTTGAAGAAGAATATTACAGTGAGGTAGACATCTAGTTAGGCTAGCAAACATTCAGGGTTAATCACTGTACTTGCTTACAAATTTATGTTTATACTTGCATACAAAACCATGACATGAAATCTACCATGATGAATTCATAAACCATATTGCAGCAACCAAATACTAGAAAAAACAAGCAAACCAACACACCATACCGAATAATTAACCCAACTCAGTTCATAACGTTAAGTAAGCCTTAAAATTTACCAAATTTGCACTAAGTTCAATCAATTCTACAGTCTTTGAGGACATAAGTCCCTGACTACTTCAACTATGGGAAGTACTTGGGATTTGCCCAAAAATCATTGTGAGGAGTACCATAGGAACCCCAAAGTAGCTGGACGCTGAGAGGAATTGCCAAGAAAAATAGGCAATGACCCCTTCCGATTGAGTAGAAGTACCTATGAGGAACAAGCCAAGCACTGTCTTCTAGCAATATTGGTGGCTGAGAGACCACCTTCAGCCAATAGGAAGCTATTGAAACTGGGTTCCAAATATCATACCCACCAATTTCATACACAAAAGTGAGCACAATTGATCCTCCACGATCTTCCTCATGCCTAAGAGGCGAATCACCACCATTTGGAACACTTGATCGGCACCATAAAAATTGTTCTCAGCGATCTCCCACACCATCAGAGGGCCACACCACCTCTGATTCTAATTCAGACTCGTATCAGTCTGAACCAGACCTCCACACCGCACCATCAAGCCCCATGGCTAGTGCAAACCTGGATCCATTTTTCGGCCTAACCTTAGCACGTGGACCCATGTCCACATCACAACCTGTCACCCACAACTTGGCAAGTGGCCCAACCATAGTCATGCAGATTATCATTAGCCAATTTCCACCACCCATAGTGACCATCCAAGCTGGCCCAGTGGTAACATGCGGGGGTAGTGGCCCCTCCACACACACTACCCCTCTTTCCACATAGGGGGGCAATGCACCAGCCACCTACATTGCCCCTACTGTCATACATGGGGGAAATGCCCCTGCCACCCATACCACCCCCCACACATCACTTAGGGGCACTGGCCCATCCGCAATGGGGCCACCACAAGCCCCCCGAGCTGTCTAGATGCACTATGCACCTGCAAACCCCACCCCCATTGCAGCCCCATCCCACATTAACTTGGGATCAAATTTGCCATTCATGGCTCACCTTAACTTTCCTGACATGGCTAGATTAACAAATGACCCCATCTGCCACCAAGATTTTTGGCCACCCATGCCAACTAAGCTGCCATCAGACATCCCCAATTTTGAAGGCAAAGATGGGGAATGTCCCCAAAACCACATAATGACATTCCATCTATGGTGCTCATCCAACAGCATTGTAGATGACTCCATTAGGCTAAGGCTGTTCCAACGCACCCTTACAGGTGCCGCAGCCAAATGGTACATTGAGCTGCCACAAGCCAAGTACCCCAACTTCAACTCCCTAGCCTTCATGTTCCTACAGTATTTCCAACTCCCTGTCAGATATGATGAGGGGTTGGAGATCTTGTTATCCTATTTCCAAAGCACTGCCACTCACATAACTGACCATATCCATGAGTGGCGGCGACGCCGTAGGTTATGAAAAATCCAACTAGACGACAGGATCTTCTTGGATTGGTTCCTTAAGAATTTGCTCCCGCCCATCGCAAAGGACATTGCATCTAAACGTCCCCAATATAAAGAAGAGGCCATACTGAAGGCCCAACAATTTTATCTCATTTATGCCTAGTCTGGATACCTGTACACCGTCTTTCCAGACGCTCCCCATCCAAGTACCTCCTACTGCGACGCACCAGGGGCATCCCTTGCTGCAGACGGCATCATAGGGTCAATCTCCCAACAACCACAACCTCGATCAACACCACCTACTATTACACCACAACCAAGCAACACCGCTAATGTTGCTTACCAAAACCAAGCTCCAGACTATGCTAGAATGATGTCTCAGTCTGGAGATACAACTTCCTATGCACAACCTGCGCCACCATAGTAGGCTCAGGCCATGATTTGGCCAACACAGTAGTATGTGGGGAAAATTCCCACATTCGTGGCACCACCACCTCCACAAATCTACTATGCACCACCAGTGTAACTAGTTCAAGCCCCCGCTTCCACTCCTCCCACTCCATTGGGACAGGTTTTTGCACAGCAAAACCGTACCAACCATCCTACCCCCAACAATCAACAAGGAAAAGCTAGGAATAACCATCCCCACAACCAAGAAAATAACCAACCGCAAGGAGGCGATCAACAACCGAATCCTCCCAACAATGTCGCGGCAAACCGGCCAACCCAGAACCCCCCACGACCAAATGCACCAAGACGTAACGCTCTGTTGCACACAAACCAACCATGCACACTCTATGAGGTCTATGGGCACTATACATTTGAGTGTCCCTTCATGGGTCGTGCGAAGCAGGCCATTCGAAACGAGGCCCAGTAGGCTGCCAACACTACAAACCAAGCACAACCCAACCCGGCACCTCAAGGACCTCCCCCCATGGTGCTTTAAAACCCATTTCCAATCCAAGGATTGGTGGCAACCGCACCCCCTCCCCAAGCCCATCCCAACAGTCTGGGGGCACCTCCCATGGCCGAAACAGGTGTTCATCACCTGCTAGCCATGACAACTGAAGAGGTCAACTTGCAAACCAGACGAAATCAGTATGGTACCACCACCGAACCTTTTGACTCATCAACAACATCCACATCTAAAACAGTCAACTTACCTCTTCAGCTACCCCCGTTTCCATGTCCCCCCATATGTAGAATCACCAATAATTCCACAGCTAGAGCTGCAGTTAGCTATAGCATTGTGGATGATTTGGCCCAAATGCCAACTGCCATGTCTGCTCTTGAGGTACTTAAAACATTCCCAATGTAGCGAAAAGCCTTACTAGCTGCCCTAGGGGCTGCAGACCCCTCTAAATCCAAGTTAATCACATTTGACACAGAGAACAGAGAGCTGCACATGACCTCCACTATTGCCTTCCAAATCTCAGTGTCCATCCGGAACTTGGTTGTGCACCGATGCATAGTGGATGAGGGGGCATCCACGTGTGTCATGTCTACCTTGGTTTGGCAGAAGCTTGGATCACCAATTCTGCAACCGTCCTCCATGACTCTACAGGCTTATGATGGACATCCCACTAAAGCCCAAGGAATCCTCCCTCATGTCCCCATCATGTTAGCCAGGAAGATAGTCCTGATTGACATCGAAGTCGTCAACACTCAACTGGACTACAACCTCCTCCTCGGGAGGAGTTACATGTACGCCATGCGAGTAGTCGCATCAACTATATTCCACCTCATGATGTTCCCCCATGAAGGGAATATTGTGATGGTTGACCAACTCATTTACCATGACTCGCAAGGTTTAAGAGCGCCTGCCAACATTATCCCTACCATCACCACCATTGAGCCGCAAGGGGCAACCGCACATGCTAATGTCATCCCTGCAACCAACACCATGGTTGAAAACACACCAGACTCCCCATTGTTGAATGTGGGCCCTGGTTTGTTTACTGATACCTCCATGATAGCTCCTTTCCCGTTGGTGTCACCACCACCAACACAAAAAGAAACTACAGACTTGTGCATGTTCTCATCAAGCACCGCTGCACCCAAACAACAACCGCAGCCACAGCCCCAACCACAACCAGAACATCGTATACAGTCGCAAAGCCAATAGTAGCCGCAACATCACCCACAGCAGGAGCATTATGCGCATCCGCAACCACAACCACACCCCCACATGCAACCAGCTGGGAGTTATGAGCAAGCCGGTCATGGCCACCTTAAGCCTACCCAACTTTATGTTGGGGATCCCGATGTCGTATCATGATCCACCAGCTCAACCAGTAATTCCCCAGGTTGTTTTAACCCCAGTAAAACCTATTGTGGTTGAGGCTCACCCCCCACCCGGTCTGCATAATCCAACCGCCGTACCAACACCTACACTTCCCCAACCCGAAAGGGCTAGGGGAAATAACACCAAATCCATTTCAAAACCATGACAAGTCCCACCTTGTGCCATCTATGAACAATAGGGCCATCCAACTCAGAATTTCCCTGAAATCCTAGTGATCCATGCACATCTGGATGCCATGGATACGAACTAAAACATCCTTGTGGTTGAACTACCAGCCGTGCCACTAGTCAAGAACAAGGAATTGAGGATAAACCATGCTTGCACCCTTTGCGTCTTGTATGGACATTACTCCCACCATTTCCAAGACCTGCCAAAATTTCGAATGGATCTTGCTGACCTTTGTCACCATTCCCTTGAGTCTAAGATCACCTTGATCGAAGAAGGTCACCCACCACCTCCTTCGTTAGACACCATGTCCATTTACATGATGTCCAGTTCCCCTGACTAGGTCATCCCCATGTCCAACGACGGTCCATCAGACCTATCTCTTCATTTCTTCAGCAACTATGAGGAGATACTTGAAGCTCTGACCGCCCTGGAATACCCATGGGACAACATGCACCATCGCTCGTTCTTCCTTCCGAAAGAACTTGTGTTGCAGTCTGACTAGTTTTTCGTGGAGACCAAAGATTTCATCCATGGGAAGGTTGAATGGTATAAGAACCCAATCCCAGCGCCTAATTCCTTCGAAGAAGGGAACATGGCGAACATTTCACCAACCATTAAAATCAACATCTCAACCAACTCTAATATTATTGAAGAAATAATGTTGGGGGCATCTTGCTCCCTGGAAGAGGTCGATGCCTACACAACTCTCTTCCAAGAATTTCATGATATCTTCGCTTGGTCATACACTGAAATGCCAGGCTTAGATCCATCCATTGTGGAGCAGCACATCGACACATGGCCCGATGTGGCACCTGTATGCCAAAATCAACTGCCCATCCATCCATCCAAAGTGGTTGCGGTGAAATCCAAGATAGAGAAGCTGCGCATAGCCGGCTTCATTTATCCCATTGCATACACAACTTGGGTTTCTAATCCTGTTCCTGTGAATAAAAAATAGGGTACCATTCGTGTTTGCATCGACTTCCATGACCTCAATGGGGCATGTCCCAAAGACAACTTCCCCACACCTTTCATCGACCAGATCATCGATGCATGCGCCGGACATGAAGCCTTTTCTTTCATGGATGGTTTTTTCGGATACAACCAAATCCAAATCCAAAAAAAAGACTGTTACAATACGGTGTTCACAACCCCATGGGGTACATTCGCGTACCAAGTCATGCCCTTTGGCCTCAAAAATGCTGGAGCCACCTTCTAGCATGCCATGACATACTACTTCTGTGATCTCATTCACATCATGTTGGTTTGTTCCGACAACCTCATCGCACGGTCGCAAAACCACAGACAACACATAGACGACTTGCGACAAGTCCTCATTCAATGTCACTAGTGCAGAATCCGCCTGAACCCATCCAAGTGTTTTTTCTATGTCCCTAGGGGTCGTCTCCAAGGATTTATCATGTCACACAAAGGAATGCCCGCTGATCTTGGGAATGTCCAAACGAATTTCCCCCTAATGTCACCCCTTTGAGTGACAGTGTTCTAAATTATATTATAGTCTTTCCATTTTCTGTTTTACACATTTTTCCCAATTGAGTCTTATGTATTGTTTCCTCTCATTGCTTCAGATGGAGTACAACTCAGATCGGTATATGGGATTCATAGATGGAGCAAGCAGATGGTACCCGAACCTTGCCTTGGCTGCATGGGTAATCTACTCCTCGTCGCACGAGTTGATCCACATCGACGGAATATGCATGGGCATCGCAACCAACAACTAGGTGGAATATGATGGTGTTAATGGCCTCTTGGCTACTGCTCTCCAATTAGGAATTCACCATCTCGATGTCTTCTTAGACTCCCAGCTACTTGTTTCTCAACTGAACAACCACTATCGAGTTCGCGATCCCTACCTCTTTAGAAAGTACCTATGCACTAAACAGATGGTTAGAACATTTGAATCCATCACATTCACACATGTTCCTAGGAACCTCAATAGTGTCGCAGATCAAATGGCTAATGATATTCTAAATTGTCACATCCATAACAGTATATAGGAAACATACAACCATAACATAATGCATAATCATGTCTAAAAATACACACACAATGTAATAATACATCACATAGGCATTTGCATTCCACGGCATAATAAAAAAGACTCACATAATGAAACCACAAAAGCGCATCCACATGCGTCAAAAATATATATAGATATAAACCCATAAGTCGCATGTCCACAACATGTCCAATACAAAATGAGAAGCCACATATGCTTTCTCAACATGATATACATAGTGACACAAAAACTCCTAAGTGCACCAACACACTAGGGGCAACACCACTAGCTACTAATTCGAAGTCACCCGGAACCGATTCAAGACACCTCTCACACCTTCGGGCTTAAATTTATATCTCTTTATGAGACCATCATCTCATGTTTAATAAATCAATTTCAGGACCATTTCCCCCCAGTCACCTCGATTTACGAGCCATGACATGACGATGCAAGTGTCTAACGACTTGTACTTGTCTCACACTTTTTGACCGCTAATCATGCAATTGTTCGGGCCACCGCCCGTTAAGGATTGTAATTTTAGCTTTTATTTTTGTATTTTTAACACATAGTTGTCTTTTCCATTCACCTCACCTTACGCGGGCCTCTGGACCACTGTCCACAAAAAAATTTCTTTTTCTTGCATGCATTTGGCATATAAATGCCATCAGACTTGTACTCACATTGCATGTAGTCAAATTCATCCACCGCAACACACACACACACTCTCCTGACCTCTGTCTGAGAGCCACCTCGGTTTGCATGCCTCTGCCGCACCGACTCGCAGGCCTCTGCCGTGATATATCCCACACATGTATTGGTATGTTTGAGAGCCTTCTACTCTGTCCATACTACATGGATGACCTTTGGACCTCTGTCCACCATACCGACATGGGGCACCATATGTGCCATCGCAATCAGTTGACCATATTGGAGTTTCATTTAATCTCTTTCCTGACTCCATAAAACAATGAAAAGATCGTCGAGCGCAGTTGCTTCCTTTCCCACTCGCTAAAGTACAGGAAAGGGCGTCTACATCATCTCGTTTATCTCCTTTTGCAGACCATGTAGACCATTTCATGCAAAGGACCTCCTTGGCACACTCAATCCAAGACTGTTCCCCTCTGCATACTTTTATGCTTTCTCAGGAAGAGGGGCCACACTTTACGAAAAATCTCACCACCGGTTGTCGTTAAGTTCTTTTCCAGCCGTTTCAATAAGAAAATATTGCCGAGAAAACTTGGTTTTGTTCATGCTCGTAAAAGTATCTGAATGACCGTCCAGTCAGTACAAGTTTAACCTTTTTAGGCCTGATTGGACTACCAATGGTAAAGAAGTCTCTCATCCTCTGCAGGATGGGCGAGCTCTCCTATGTATAATTTTATCCTTTTTTGGGCACAGGATACTACCAATGAAAAGGATCCCCCATCGGAGTTTTCTTTGTGCTTTTGAACTCTCTAAAATTGAAAGCACCATCGAGCATTTACCTTCTCGGGCTCGCCAAAAATCCACAAGATCATACCACAACGGTGTCCCTAGACACCACCCCATAGAAAAAAGTTTGGTAGCATTCCCACATTGGGTCTCCTTTGTTTAGAGTACTCTGCAATGTGTCTTCCTTGGATCCCATCAGTATCAAAAGTGTCCACCTCCTCTAGGTATTTCCCATCTGCAGTGATATTCCTGGTATTATAGCTATGATCCCATTCCCTTGAGTTAGTTTCATTTGCTACCTAGTCCGCCCTATCATCATACTCTAAACAAAGGAAGTTTGAGTCTCCCACTTCCCCCCTACCCCTATTCAATTCTTTCCCTTCCCTCCCCTCCCCCCCCAATTCAGTGAGTCAATCCACATATTGCTTCACACCTTTGGTTTTCTCCCTCGCGCTCCTAGTCAAGGAAACATCATTTCCGTGGCTAGGGGTAGGTCTCCCTCTGTCGATGCCAACACACATATTCCAGAGGATATACCCAGAGGTCCCTGTACTTTCGTTTCATTGACATCATTGATGAGTTCCTTGGACCACTTGAGAGGAGTCCTTAGTGCCTCTTGGGATGGTTGTTTCTCACGTGCTCGACTTCAACTCCATCATCGCACCGTTGAGATTTGTACAGGGTTTGTTACACATAGTACTTGGTTGAAGACCTCGGATTTCACCTGAATCCAACACATTGGTGAGTCCACTTGAGGGACCTAAATAGGTCATGTCCCTTGTGATTTTCAGGTTGCATTGGAGACAGTGTTTAGAAGCCCCAAAAGTGCTTCGATATACCTTTATGATTGATACAACATACTTGTACCATAGAGACTCTAACTCTCAATCAACGAGTCCACACAGTTATGTGCCAGATCCAGCAGACCATCAGTCATAAAGATGTAGCATTCCATGAGAATGCCATGGGTCCAATGTACCATATCAGTATTGTATTCAACATCACATAGAGACAACCAACATTGTAACATCAGTTGTATATCATGGGCTCTTGTATGTTAGAGCATAGATCAAATGATTCTTTTAACATTGTCACGAGCATGGGAATGCCTGCCTCATCCATATACATGTCACACATTTATTGTATCTCACCCATTGATGGGAACCATATTAATACAAAACCAAAATCCACTATGCCCCATCCTGGGAAGCACCACCTCTACACAACAAATCCTATGATGTCCGTCAGCCATACGTTGAGCTCCTACCCTCACACATCAGGGGCAATCTGTTAACTGAAAAATCCCCCGCATAGCTCTCAATGTCCTACACCACCCAAGGACACCATCTCACAACCTTCATATCACTCCATAAGACCCTCCATTAGACCCCCACACCTCCAAAAGAGCCCAAGGATGAAGAAAAGGGCTAAAACCCCCAAAAAAGAGCCCAAAATAGCCCCCTAGGAGCTAAATCCCTCAAAAAGGGGTTAAAACCCTAAAAGGGGCTAAATTTAGGGCAAAAGGGGCTAAAGGCCCAAAAAAGGGGCTAAATCCCTGACCATGGGCTTAAAACCCTAAAATCCCTTGGAAAAACTATAAAAGGAGGGTTGGGGGTCACTCTCAAAACACTTCTCCCTTGCCTATTGTTATGCTTCCCGTGGATGCTTTGAGACCTTTTCCTCTCAAACCACCCACATTCCCTCTCCTCCACATCCATTCCCATTTGATCCATTGCTCCCCCAACCAAGAGAGAGAGGATTCAAGGAGCTAGGGCATGGTTGCCCATTACCCACTAAGAGAAGGTATATTTGTGTTTTTTGTATTTACTTCTTAGTTATTTAGATTGCTTTGACTCTAACCATTGTTTCTTGCAAGTTTTATTTAACATTGTTTGTAGGTTTCTCCATTGTAGCTTAGGTTTGTTTTGCAGGTTTTAAGAAGGTGGAATCCTAACCCATTTTCTGTAGAGGGGTTCACAAGGCTTCCACTTCTTCTCTCTGCTCTTGCTTACGATTTAGTTTAGTTCTGGTTTCTGTCACTAGATTAGCTTAGTTTGATTTATTGTTCTATTTACTTGCATTTCCATTTCATTTTTCCTATTTTCCAACAATAGGAACCTATCCTTGTGCCCTATAGGAACAAGGGATTCATTCATGCTCATGTAGTGAGGAGAAATCCTCACTACAGACCCAACGTTCACGCATCCATTAACACCCCTGTGAGGGTGACCACCGGTGTAAGGACCAAGAGAAAGGATTCAACATCCTATGCAAATGGAGTAGAGGGAGAAATGTGACCACTCCCAAATCTATGAGCACGGTAAGGGGCTATGATGCCCCCAAGTCTAACACCAGGTCTGTACTAGGACCAAGAATGGGAAATAGGATACCAGGCATGCCAAAAATAAAAGGACCCAAAATCAAGAGAGCATAAATATACTCAAGTAACCGTGATCCCAAAGGACAACTAGCACACAAAGAGCACACTCCTAAGAAAATCTATAGCCAAAATACAAGCAAACCAAGGGGAGGATATGTGAGCTCCTGAATGCAGCAGGTATGTATCCCCTAATATAGGCTCAAAACTCCCACACACTACAAGTAGAGGTATGTAACCAATTACAGTGGCCCTCAGCTTCAACACATATAGCGACTGTGCTGTTCGACCCCTACCTGGTCAGGACACCTGCAGAATAACCTCTGCAAATACCCCCTATGATACCTAGGTAAGGAAACTAAGGTCACCTCAATATAACCAATGCTTAGGCATAAATTCATGAGCGGGATCGATAATATGGGCAGGGTAGCAAAGCCCAAAACTCTTGAAAGAGCCCCCATATATGAATACAATCCTAGAAATATCTCTGGTGCTACTCAGTTATGACCAGGGGTCATCCCAATCAATAACCGCTCACACTACCTCATGCTTAACTCCCTTGTAAGAGGACGGTCCTGAGAAACACTAATTATATAAAGAAATTTCACACTCTCACTTGGACAGACACATAAATGTTTCGTTTAGTGGTCTTGGAGAATTAAATCACAATGAACTATTCCAAGACCCTAAATCCTATTCTTGTTGGTGAACCCTATAAAAGAAAAATGTGTAGTTCATTTTAAATTATGCGTTGATTTTAATGGTTGTAATTAATCAAAGGGAAATGGCCATGCAACTAATGATATGAAGACTCAGTAGTGAAATAAAAGTGCACACCTAACAAGCAATGCCAAGTGCAATCTTGTAGAATGAAAAATAGAATATGCCACTACATGAGATGCATAAATATATATTCATTTCCGAATGCCAATGCAATTCTTCCTATATGAAAGCCTAAATAAAACTCTCATCCAAGCAATCCAATGCAAGTACCTCCTCAAATCCATATGCAAAAAATGCAACTACCTTGTATTTTTCAATATTAAAGAATGAAAAATGCAATAAAAGTCATTTAAAACTCTCAGTCTCTACAGCAAGTATAAAACACAAGTGGAGCAAGACACAGAGACAAAAAAGAGTAATGCACCAATAGAAAAACAAAAAGGATAAATGATTAAAACTACTTTCAAATAAAAATCAATGAAAAAATGGTCTAGGGTCACAAAAGAAGCATCCAACAGACAACGTCAGACCCAAGGAATACCCAACCACACTCACAACCCACCCAACAACTTCCCACAACATCAAACTCGCCAAAAGGGAGGATGTACACAATTGTTTAAAGAACAACTGCATAAATATGCGACTTTTGGCCAAAACACTGCATGTATACATGGATTTTGGCCAAAGACCTGCGTGTATACGTGACTTTTGGCCAAAAATCCGTGTATGTATGCAACTTTTGGCCAAAAACCTGCGTATACAAAGAATACAGTGGTAAAAAGCAGGCCAAGGGTCAAACCAATAAACGGGAGTGTCAATGGATGAACATACTATAAAATGCAACATAGAAATAAGGAGAAACAAAGAGCAAGTCAAGAATATCAAGCACATTATGCACCCAAACCCCAAATAAAAACAACGAACGTCCCCAATATGGTCTCCAATTCTGTTATGGAGAAAACTTCCTATGGCTTGGGGTACCACAATAGACAAAGTAACCGCATAAATCAATCCTTCCTATATGCAAGAGAAACCAAATATCTAACACTAAAGGATCTTGATACATACCTTATTCTGGACGGTTGATGTAGATCCTTGTTGAGATTTTCCACTCTCGCTTGTATAAGTAATTTGCTATCTCAACATTCAGCAAACAAGATAAGCATGATATATATAATTGTGTTAGACCTAATATAGCATATATAATCAATAACATATAAGCATTTAAAAGCATCCATGGATTCAATACTCATTTAAATACACATTATTGGATAGGAAAAGATATTTCTATTAATATAAAACAGAGATTACAATAGTGACAACCTCTGTCGGCACGTCTGTGAATATAAGAAACTGAGTCCTCCACCTGGGGCTCCATCACTTAAATCCTCCATCTCTCGATATCAAGCTCACAAGAAAAGGAAAGCTTGGGAAGAACACAAAGTGCTCCAAGGGACAAAGGGATGCAGACTCAAGTATAAGCTCCGGCAACAATGGACTATAGTTCTCCTGCTCTTCAATTCCTCCCATTTTAATGTATCTAAAGGGTTCCTTACATAGTGCTTCAATGGGGTTATGGAAGGTAAAATTCGAGCGATCTAAAGGCATATCAAAGGCCAAGAGACAAGTGATTTGGATCCACATGAAGGAAAAATCCAAAATTATTTGGATTTTTGCACACATCCCGATGCACGTGGGTTTAAGGGTCAAATCCACATATATGTGCGAGAATGGATTTAAAAGTCGCGTATATCAAATAAGACATGTTTTTAGGGATGATATTGGAAACATCAAAGGTACAAAAATGGTCTGTGGGGTCTAAAGAGTCTGCAGAGGGACAAGGAAGGCCATAAAGGTGTTATCCACAATGTGTGGTAAAATCAGTTGTAAGTCAAATTGGTTCATCTTTACACAGAAATGTGCAAGTGATAAGGATAATATTCACTGTTAATTTTAGTGAATCATTAAACATCAGTGCACTATGGAGGTGTAATCCTCATACATAGTAAGGATTCAAAATTAGAGAATTAAATCATCTTAATAAAATTATCTAATGTCTTGTTAAATAAGAGTCATTAAATCTAATTTCAACCTGACACATATTTCAACTATTACAGGAGTACCTCATTCATACAAGAAAGTATGGATAAAACATCATAATGGTTACTATAGTTAGAACCCTGTTAGAATAATCAACCCATAGTTAGCTACCTTAGACATTAATTAATCCAATTTTTGTCTTATTTGCCTAGTTTCCATATTCCACTCTATGCAAGTTGTCCTCCACATGTCCTAGATGGTCAAAATTGCTAAAATTGAGTCATGGAGCACTTAGGAAAATTCTTGGAATCAATTCTACTTTATTCTTGGCCTCCCTAGTGCATATCTGCTTTTTCTGCTTTATTGCCCGCCTTTACTGAGCTTTAAGGAAATTGGGAAAGTTTTACTAGGTGAAGTTAACTTGTTTTTTGTCCCCATCATCCTCCACTCTTTTCTCCTAATAAAAGCATGTGTTGAGTTGTACTTCCACCACTTATTAGTTTGTCTAATTGATTTTTCCAATTCGTGAGCTCCTAGACAAATTTGGAAGCTGCTTTATGCACCTATGGGGGATTTGCTTAGATTTAGTAAGCCTGCTTTTGGCTAATTCGAATGGCATCCAAATGCATTAGAATATCTAATGTAATTATTTATTCTGGAAGCCTATGACTTCACAAGGTTGGCTATTGTACACTTATTCAATACAGATTAGTGTTCTGCTCCATATTCAGTCTCCTTTGTGTGTAATTTGCATGTGTAATTGGCAATTTTTGTGAGTGTAATTGTTCTAACACCTGGGTTCAATTTCCACATGGTATCAGAGACTTTGTAGATTTATTTCTCTCCTTACATATTGTTATTGCAGGTTTGACATCATTAACTGGGAGCATTCTGCTGACTGAAGGGACAATTTCTGAGTTATGGATCAATCTTAGAAGATCATCTTGACTCCATTTAATTTCTTTGAATGGAAAGCAGAGATGGAGATATTGTTAAGATCAAAAGGCTTCTACAAAGTGACTATGGCAACAAAATTAGAGCCCAGTGCAGCTACAGAGAAAATTAAATGGTACAACAGGAGGGATGAGGCCTATGGTCTCCTATGTCTGAGCATATCCAGAGACCTCCTTTTCCATCTTGATGGATTGAAATCACCAAATGAAGTATGGGAGAAGCTTTTTTATATTTTTGGTAAAATACATGAGATGAGAGGACATCAAATTGAGAATGAATTGATCTCCTTGAGTCCCAGCAGCTTCGAATCCCTGCAACTCTACTTTTCCATGTTTAAAGCCCTTGTTTTGTAGCTAAAGCAGTGTGGAATTGAAAAGAAGGAGGAGCAAATGGTTTTGGCCATAATCTTGAAGCTTGGCCCTGACTATTCATTGTTTTTTTCGACCTTCCATGCCACCAAGTTGACAGCTCGAGCCTGGAAGATGCCTAAAATTGCAGAGTTCATGGAATCTCTCACACAAAAACAAGATAAACTGGTGATGATGGGCACCATGAAACCTTCCAAAGACTAAGCTTTGGTTGTTGGAGATTCGAGGGTCGATTCAAAAGGCAAGAAGAAAGCTAAGAAGCCACCTGAGCAAAAAAGAGACAAGAACAAGTCTCCAGAGGAGCCCCAAGGTTCCAAGAAGAACCCCCAGAAGAAGAAGAACAAAGGATAAATGAGCAAGTGCGCATACTGCAGTAAGGTAAATCATCCTGAAAGCTCCTGCATGAAGAATCAAATTGACATGCTGACCCAACTCCTAGAGAAGAATGGAATCTCCATTCCCGATAGCTCAAAGAAGAGGGAAGGAGGATCAAGTTCAGAAGATAGAGAGAGAGTTCATGCATTGGTTGCTGGCACATCAAGCTCACCTAGTTTCATCATTGATTCTGGAGCTTCAAGACATATGGTTTCAACCAAGGAGGCATTCACCTCACTTGACATGTCAAAAGGTCCACCAATAGTACTGGGAGATAATTCTCTTACTGAAAATTTGGGCAAAGGGAGGATTGGTATTGACCATGGTAAGTTTAGTAATGTATTGTATGTTACAGGTCTTGCCTCTAACCTCTTGTCAGTGTATCAGATGACCCACACAGGGTCTCCAAATAAGTTCATATTCTCCCCTAATGAAGTGGAGATCACAGAGATCTCAAGTGGTAAAGTCATTCCAAATCACACTTCGAAGGTATACATGTTCTCACATTTCCTACCCTACTCAAACCCCTCTGCTTTTTTGATTCATGCTAATGAGGAAAGCAAGATTTTACATGAAATATTTGGCCATCTTAACTATAAGTATCTTTCTGATCTTAGTGAAAAATAAATGGTCATAGGGTTACCAAAGATTAAGTTTTCCAAAGGAGTTTGTCAAGGTTGCATCTTAGGAAAACACCCAGAGCATAAATTTGAGAAAGCTAGTCATGAGAGAACCTCTGCACCTCTTGAGTTGATCCACAATGATGTTGCTGGCCCATTTCCTCATATTTTAATGATTCAGACCAAATATGCATTGACATTCATAGATGACTTTTCCAGGTACTGCTGGGTTTACTTCCTGAAGCATAAGTTTGAAGTTTTTGGCCTCTTCAAAGTCTTTAAGGCTTTGGTTGAAAACCAGTCCGAGAGGAAACTCAAAGTCCTCGGATATAACAATGGTGGTGAGTATTTCAAGTTTGATTTCATTCAATATTGTGCAGATGCAGTTATTCAGATACATCATTCTATCCCTTACACACCACAGCAAAATGGTGTTGCTGAGAGGAAGAACAAATCACTAAAAGAGATGGCAACCTGCATGGAGGCTAAGAATTTTCCACCAAAGTTTTGGGTAGAAGCTATAAATTGTGCAGCCTATATCCATAATATGGTGCCTCATAAACATCTTTATGGTATGACTCCTTTCGAAGCATGGAGTGGGCACAAGCCAGATGTGACCCATTTCAGATTTTTTGCTCAAGAGCTTCGGCTAGAATTCCAACAGAAAAGAGGAAGGCTTTGCAGCCCCAAATCCAAGAGTGTCTATTTTTTGGGTACTCTGAAGATTCAAAAGGGTACAAGCTTATTAATTTGATCACAAACAAATCCTTCATTGAAAGGAGTGTTCAGTTCCAAGAAGAGCCTTTAGCAGCAGTTGAAGTTGGTGAGTCTTCTTCACCACCAAAACCACTGAATGTAAGTGAAGAGATAAATGAGTTTGCTGATTCTGATGTCTGATAATGATTATTTAATTTCAGATCCTAATAGTCCTACAAGACCAAAATGGGCAGAAAATACCATTCATGCAACTGGGGAACCAGCTGGAAATCCTAGTGATTCTAGGAGGACTAGATCTCAGTTTAAGAGTCACCTGTGTATGAAAGACCCTTTGTTCTCAAAGAAATGCTATCTGATGGTTGAATCAGACCCACAGACATATGAATATGCAGCACATGATCCAAGATGGAAAACAACCATGAAAGAAGAATTCAGCTCACTCCGGAAGAACAACACTTGGGAGCTGGTTGATCTTCCCCCAAGGAGGAAGCTAGTTAAATGTAAGTGGGTTTTCAAAACTAAGTTTTCTGCTGATGGTTCACCTTTGAAATATAAGTAAATATTGGTATCGAAGGGCTACTCACATGTAGATGGCATAGACTACAATGAGACCTTTTCACTAGTGGCAAAGATGGACTCCATGAGGATAGCCTTAGCCATTGCAGCTTCGAAGCAGTGGGAGGTACATCACATGGATGTGAAGTGTGATTTCCTGACTTGAGATCATACTGAATAGATTTACATGTAGTAGACTCAAGGCTTTGTTACTAATCCATCTCTTGTGTGCAGGCTAAAGAAATCATTGCATGGACTTAAGCAATCCCCCAAGGCTTGGTATGCCAAGATTGATGGCTTTCTGCTGCCATTGAGTTTTGTTCGATGAAAGTCTGATCCTAATGTTTATTTGAAGCTGATTCATGGTTATTTGATGATTATTTTCTTGTATGTGGATGACCTTCTCATTACAGGAAGCTCAAAGGATGAAATTTCCTCCTTGAAGGATGCAATGAACCATGGATTTTCTATGACTGATTTGGGGTTATTGAGCCAATTCTTGGGTCTCAAGATTGCTCAAACCAAACATGGAATAAAATTACATCAGTCCAAGTATGCTTTGGATTTTCTGAACAAGTTCAACATGAAATATTTCAAGCCAAGCAAGACTCCCTTCCTTTCAGGAGTTAACTTTGAAGAAGCAGATTCTTCACCTATGGTAAATAATACACTGTATAGAAAATTGATTGGGTGTTTGATGTACCTTACACATACTCGACCTGATATTTCTTATGTAGTAAGTGTGTCTTCAAGATACATGGATCAGCCTCATGAGATCCATTGGAGAGTATCCAAAAGGATCCTTAACTTTGTTCAGGGAACAAGGACTCATGGGATCTTCTACAAAGCTAAATCTGATCTTGATTTGATTGGGTTTACTGACAGTGATTGAGCAGGTGACAACACAGATCAAAATTCAACATCAGGATATGTGTTCATGCTTGCTAAAGGACCAATCATCTAGTCAAAAAAAAACAAAGTTCCATTGCACTCTCATCTACAGAAGCAGAGTACAGAGGAGTTGTAAATGCAACAACTCAATGTTTATGGTTGTAGGGGTTACTTGGTGAGTGTTGCTTCGAATCAGAATAATCAACTACTATCTATTATGATAATCAGAGTAACATTCAAATCTACAATGATCCAGTTCATAGATAGAGAACCAAACACATTGAGATCCATATGCACTACATCAGACAGCTTGTGCATGATGGCACCATTCACCTACTTTTCTGGTCATCTTCAGAACAAGTAGCAGACATATTCACCAAAGTTTTTTGTGAGAAGACATTTGGTAATCTCAAATCACTGCTGGGGATTGCTGATCATGCTGTGAAGCATGATTGATGACAATATTTTCAAATTTTGTTTTACTGTCCATGTTTAAGGGAGGATTTTTCCCACTGGGTTTTTGCCTCTTTCCTTGTTTAAATGGACATACATTATATAAAGGATGACTAAGCCTTATTTCTAGGCCCTATTATTTTCTAATATTTTAATCATAAGTCAGGCTTAAGCAGGGGTGTTATAATAATCATCCCATAGTTATCTACCTTAGACATTAATTAATCCAATTTTTGTCTTATTTGCTTAGTTTCCATATTCCACTCTATTCAAGTTGTCCTCCACATGTCCTAGATGGTCAAACTTGCTAAAACCAAGTCATGGAGCACTTGGGAAACTTCTTGGAATCAATTCTGCTTTATTCTTGGCCTCCCTAGCACATATCTACTTTTTCTGCTTTTTTGCCTGCTTTTACTGAGTTTTAAGGAAATTGGGAAAGTATGACTAGGTGAAGTTAACTTGTTTTTGGTCCCCATCATCCTCCACTATTTTACCCTAATAAAAGCATGTATGAGTTGTCTTTCCATCACCTATTATCTTTCCTAATTGATTTTTCCAATTCGTGAGCTCCTAGATAGGTTTGGAAGCTACTTTATGCACCTATGGGGGATTTGCTTAGATTTAGTAAGCCTGCTTTTGACTAATTCGAATGGAATACCAATGCATTCAAATATATCATGTAATTATTTATTGTGGCAGCCTATGACTTCACAAGGTTGGATATTGTACACTTATTCAATATAGATTAGTGTTCTGCTCCATATTTAGTATCCTTTGTGTGTAATTTGCATGTGTAATTGGCAATTTTTGTGAGTGTAATTGTTCTAACACCTGGGTTCAATTTCCACAAACCCACTACCAATGATCCTGTTCAAAACTCTGAGGGGGTAACTATAATATCCAATAAATTAATTCCCCAGATAGTATTCCCCATTGCCAACATGCATGTTCAGTACCCTGATGGGTTTACCTAGTCATAACACGGGCTAGTACCCACTGCCAGCAAACATGTTCAGCATCACAACTATTTAACCTCTTGTGTCCATTTTCCTTGAGAGTTTGGTGTCCCAAAGTCAACTTATAGATAATATTTATAAGTTGCTTATGCGGAGGTGGATGGGGAAGCTACTATGAAATCCTTTCTAGGAGCAAAATGGTATTGGGTTGGAAGAATGTTTTCCAGAACAATGCTTGTAAAAGTTTGGTTTCATGAATGATTAACTCTTGCAATTATTCTAATTCAGTAGAGAGGTTATAGTTATTTGTATTAAGGCCAACATATAATACCCAAAATATTCTTTATTCTCAACAACCATATTCCTATGATCTTATTATGGTGTCTCTTAGAAAAATAATTTAATGTCCTTAACAGTTACTACATGTAAATGTACTTGCTCAATCAAGTGTAAAACCAAGTCAAAATACACCGGTGTACTTATGGTTTCATAATTTAAACAACTTGAAACAAAATTGGCTGGTAAAATGTCTGTATAACCAAAGGGATATAAATCTGAAAACAACAAGTCTCTAGATATATGATAAAAGGTATTTCTTTACAGCAGAATATTAAAAACCCAGTACATCTAATAAGTATATTTTAAACATATTTGTAAGACTTCATCCTTTTCATAAAATATCAAAAATAAATAGCATAACTTCCCTTTTTTCTCCTTTTTCCATTTTTTAAGCGTTCTGGGTTGTTCCTTACAATAGAAGATACCTGCAAAATTTTAAGAGAACCAAAGGAAAAAAAACACTCGTGTACATATTTACAAAGAAAATTTCAATCAAACATAATTTAGGAGGGAGGAGGTGAAGAAATTACTTCTTCACCTACTAACTCCAAATCAAATTGGTGAACCAAATCATGAATGAACTCCTGCTTGGTTATGGGTTTATGATATACCTTTATTCGGTTTCCATTTACCACAAAGGTTATCTGTTCATCGTCAATTTTTCTTATTTTCACATAACCATTAACAAAAACAATTATGATTTCATAGGGTCACATCCATCTGGTTGTGAGCTTACATTTGAAAATTTTAAAAATTGAATCAAACAGTAGAGCCCAATCAACTTCCTAAAAACATTCCTTTTTAATAACTTGTCATGCCACTTGACTCTCTGATTCCAAATTAAGATGTTCCTTTTAATAGAATCTTTTCTGATCTTGTCCAATTCATTCAAATGTTTCATCCTTTTTTTGGGCCTCCTCCAAGTTCATTCCTAACTGTGTAGTAGTTGAGAAACTCTTTACTTGGAATTCTATAGGAAGCAACACTTTCCTTCCATACACAAGTTCATATGGGGTATGTCCTCTAGCTTTCCTCCATGTATTCTTGTAAGCCCATAAATCCTCTAGAAGCCTATCTTCCCAATCTTTGTGATGCATTTTTATAGTCTTGGTAAGGATGGATTCCAACACTTTATTCCTTAAATCTACCTAACCATTGTCTTGGGGATGGCATGGAGAGAAATTACAATGTTTAATCCCATATTTCTATGTCAATTCTGTCATATATTTAGAAACAAATTGTGCTCCATTATCAATCACAATCTCTCAACGGACACCAAAACGAGTGAAAATGTCTTCATAAATAAATTCTATGACTGATTTTTCAGTAGCAATTAATAAATATTTCGCTTCTACCCATTTAGTCACATTATCAATACACACTAAAATATATTTCTTCTTCTGTGACATGGGTGAGATGGGTCCAACAAAGTATAACCCCCAGTTTTCAAATGGTTCGATCATTACCTGAGCCTGCAAAGGAATTTCATTAGTGGTTGTAGGTATCCCCATATGTTGACAGTTGTCACAACTCCTTATGTACTTTATAGCATCCTTAAAGAGTGCGGGACAATAGTATCCCTGGTGTAACAATTTGTAGGCTGTGAATTTGTCTAAAAAATGACCTCCACAAGGTCCATCATGACAGGATTTGAGGATGGCATACATCTTGTCTTCTCTTATGCATCTTTGAATGATTAGATCTGGACCTGTTCATAACACATCATTACCTCCCCATGATTAGTTGGCATTTTCTTGAATAATTCTTCGCTTCTCATGTGATGGTAAATGAACTGGTACTTTATCAGTGACTAGATAATTGGCTATGTCTGCAAACCAAGGTACTTTAGTAGAAACATCGAACAAATTTTTTTCTGGAAAATCGTCATTTATGGGAATATTTTCATTATCATGGGTGAGTCGAGAAAGAAAGTCTGCAACTAGGTTTTGTTTCCCTAGCTTATCAATAACTGTGATGTTTAATTCATGTAATAGTAAAATACATCTAGTAACCCTTCCACTAGTTATATATTTATTCATTAAGAACTTAAAAGAAGCATTATCAGTATGAACAAAAACATCATAACCAGTAATGTAGTGTCTAAAATTATTAACAGCATGAACTACTGTTAAAAAATACTTTTTAGTCATAGTGTGTGTTCAATTCTATTGGTGTTATGTTTTTGTTGATAAAGTAAATGGCGTAGTAATCCTGAATCTCCTTTTGTATAAGAAATCCCCCTAAGGAAGTGTCAGATGCATCAATATATATGTGAAAAGGTAAGGACCGGTTTGGTCCTCTTAGAACTGGTGTTGAAGATAATTCTACCTTAAGGGTTTCAAAATCAAGTTAACGGTACTGATACCAACAAAAATCAACATCCTTAACCAGCAATTTAAATAATGGAGCTATTATCTTAGTAAATTTTGCAATGAATCTATGATAGTAGCCAGCATGCCCTAGAAAGTCTTCACTTCCCTCTGTGTCTTAGGGGGCAAAGGCTGGTAATTATCTTGATTTTAGCAGGGTCAACTTTAATACCCTTAGAGGAAATATGATGTTCCAAAACTATGCCCTCAGTTAATAACATTTTACATTTTTCCTAACTCAACGAAATATTTGTTTCCTGACACCTGACTAATACTTTTTCCTAATTATGAAGGGATTCTTTGAAATTATCCCCATAAACTATAAATTCATCCATGTAAACTTCTACACAATCATGGATAAGGTCACCCAGAATCCATAAAAATTCTCTTTGAAAAGTAGAAGGGGCATTAAAAAGTCCAAAGGGTAATACCTGGTAGGAATATGTCCCATATGGATAGGTAAATGTAATTTTCTCCTGGTCTCCAGGGGCTATCCTTATCTGATTATATTCACTATATCGGTTAACACAAAAAAATTATCACCTATCTCTGCATTTTCTAAACAACATAGATACATCATTCTCCTACCATATTTCCCTTACTTTTGACCTTCACAACTATGGTTTACCTTCATTCTCTCTCAAAAAGGCCAAAAACCCCACAAAAGGGTTAAAAAACCCAAAAAAGGGATAAAAAAAGGGGGCTAAAAACCCCCAAAAAGAGCTTAAAACCCTAAATAGGGCTTAAAACCCTAAATAGGGTTCCAAAACCCTAAAAGAGAGAAAAGGTCAAAAAACCTAAAAACATATTATAAAAATAGTGTGAATGTCTCTATCAAAACATTCTTATCCCTTTTTTCCATTATTTTTTGTGAGTACCGTGAGACACCTTTTTCTCTCAAAGTATTCACACTCCATTTTCACCATCATCTCATTTCCCTACCATCCCCATTCGGTACGTTGAGATATTCTCTGTACCAACTAGCCTGTGGAGAGGCGAACCATTTCCAAGAACGAGCATGGTGGCCCATTTTCAAGAGAAAGAAGGTATAGTTTTCATGTATTTTATTTTATTTAGTTTAGTTGTATCTGTTTATTTATTTCATTTTACTAATATCATTTATTTTTTTTAGCTTTCTTCCATAAACTCTACCCTACTATCCCATTGACAGAAGCGAGGTGTTTTTTCACGTAGCAGGCGTGAAAACCCTGCTACAGTTTTGGTGACTCCATCGGATGATCCTCTCGAATCCCGATTTTGCAAGTGTTTCTTTTGTTTTTACTCAGATCCGTCACTGATCAGATCCCCACATGGCTGATCCGGACCTTTACAGCACTAGTGCCTGCCCCCCTCGGCCCATGTAGACTTTATTTTCTTGATGTTTTCCTATCCAACCCAAGTCACACCTTTCAAGCTAGAAGTTGTGACCCAGTCACACATTTTCTCCTATTAGGCATGACCTAGGTCATGACCTGTTAGCACTTGGGCTAAATTTTGGATAGGCTCCTACAGTAATCACCTTGCAGAAAGGGGTATAGGAAAAAAATATCTACATATGATGATTTCAAGGCCACTAAAGAATCTTATCCCAAGCCCGAGCGTAGAATTGGGTCATCATGAGGCGTCATCTCAACATGGGAAGAGCAGGGTTTAAGGATGAGTAGAAGAAGCCACTATATGGGAAGGTAGCTCAGATCTTTGAAGGCTAATATTTTTGCAATGTAAAATATAAGCGAGAGCTAAACCATGAAGGAACGTGAAATCTGCAAGTCACTCTAATTTCCAATGGCCTCAATTTTGAGCAGACCAGATCTGCGACGGAGATGCATTTTTTCCACCCGAATTGGCCCAATCGATAAGCCAGGGTGGGGCTTTGAAATGATAGAGGTACCTGCAATTTTGAATGATGATGATCTGACTAGGATCCGATCAACGGTCCTGACTATTTTTACAATGGAAAGGTGCGGGATGGATAAGGGAATGAGACAATGTGAAATCACGTAACGCCTCACACCCTCAACGACAGATACTTGGTGGGTTAATTAACTAAAGGAATTGATCTATTTTGCAATAGGGACATGCACGAGGGTTAACCAGAAGGAGGATCACGAAGTGGTGTACCGACCACGTAGTTAAACGATCGAGATCTAGCATAGAGGAGATCTACGGCCAGAGTCTGTTACGTTGTTTGAAGATGCCAAGGGAAATAAGGAGGAAAGGGTTTTTGAAATGAAGATAGGTCTCAAAGGTGGATATTGAATCCTAGAGAGACCCATGGTAGACACTAACTCCACCGAGTGAACATACATGGAGCAAATCACCCTCAAGATTTGTGAAATATGGTGCACCCATCAAAAATTAACGGTAGAGGTCAAAGACCCTTTCAATCCAAGGGATGAATATGATCCCACTTGTTGAAAGTTATAAGAGAAATATTCATGGTTGAAATCCACAGGATTTCATATGGATCACCCATTTCACAGGCCACTGTGAAGACCAAACGAAGATCCACGATTGAAAATCGTTATGCTCACCTTATATGCGAAGAAGCGACATTTTGGAGGGTGAGTACATAAAGGGTTGAAGTGACAGGTAGTTGAAGGTCTAGACGCCATTCAAACAGATCTACAACCATAAATAAAATCCATGGCATAGATCAATTCTTGAAATTTGAAGGTTACTGCCTCATGCATATGATAATTGGAGGCGCCCTACTGATCAAACGACGGAATAGAAGTATGGCCTTCACACAAAGTAGGATAAGGAAATAGAGGCACAAAGAGAAAATACATTCTAATACCATCACTAAGAGAGTTCGATGCACACCAAATGTCTAGTCCACATTCCTTGGGCTAATTGCGGCCTAATGAGGATCGAAGCTAGAGGTCACTTTCGTAGTTGATAACATGTTGTGACAAAAAGGGGCGGCCTGACTAGTACCTCCACCTACGATTTGGAGTCGGAACCCACGTGACTGTGTGTGTTGTCATCATGCCACTCGATGATGGAATGTGTGAAGGGGCGATGAGGCCGTTGTTGATTTTGACCACCCATTTCTTTATAAGCACCACAGTCGGAGCCATTTGAAGATACAGACTGGGTAAATGTTGAAGAAAAGAGAAGGTGGTTGAATTTCACTTGGCCAAGAATCTTGACAGTTTCGAAAGGATGTTTATGATGGTATTCCTGCTTGAGAAACTTTTTTTCCTAAGTATTCTATTAGCCAATGGATGCCACTCAGAAATTATGCTATTCCTAGTTTTTCATGCTAAAAGGACTCCAACCATCAGGGTAAAGATGTTCATTACATTAGAAAGGTTCTCTGAGGCTAGTAAGGTCAAGGGAAGGATGTTCATAACATTAGAATGACCTTCTGAGGTTGGTGAGGACAATGTGGTCCTAATAAAATATAGCACCCCTCCAGAAATAATGCCTAGGGTCTCCTGTCAGATAGGTATCCCACCAAACCCTCTAGACATGGTCGTTATTTCCATAATCACAATGTGTAGTATCGTTTTCTAGGGGAGGTAGGTTAGAGCGAATGCTCATATGAGAGAAGGGTGGATCAAAGGCCTTCATCATCATTATAGTGGACTCCACTTCCCAACTTTATCTAGGATGATGTTGGATCCAAGGGGTTTCATGTCGTTATGACCTATAAATACCCTGCTCTTGGGGGGAGAGAAGCACAAGAACGACAATCCCATCAAGGTATTTTTACCATAGAAAATACGGCGGTCCTCCTGGGCCTCCACAAATGAAAGTATTTCCAAAAGACAGAATTATCGGGCAGGATCCAAACATAGAAGGGACAAAAGCCTTTGCGCTATCCAGGAACATAGGAAGAACACACCATTGAACAAAAAATGAACATAAAAGTCAGAAGTAGAAGAGGTTATGGAGCCAAATTCATCTGGCGCTGCAAGGGAGGAGGGGACACACGAAAGGAATGAAACCGTTAGCACTGAAATGTTAGTGTCAAAGAAAGTGATCATGCATTCAAACACCACAATATCGTTCCGATATAGCATGCCCATCACTTCTTATTTCCTATTTTGGTAGTAAATCATGGCGAATCTGCCACCTTGGGTAGTTGGTTAGGATTCATTATAATAATTCAGGATTCAATCCCAATTTTGTAACCGATTTTGATACCCTGTTTTGGGAAGTATCCCAGGGGTAATTTACATTATAAAAAGAACCTCCTCAGTGGAGGACATATGTTGGATTGACTTTCGTTTTTTAGGCCTCAACGTAGGTATTGTAGCTCTGCAAACATTTTTGGGAGTAGTAATGAAAATGCTTCTCTGCGGTTATGAGATTCATCATGGTGTCTATATTTAGTTTGTGTTCTCTGTTATGTCATTTTCATATGTGTTATTTTCCGCAAAAATTCTTTATAGTTGTATGAGAATAATTCATTTCATTAAGCGCTCTTCCCATCATATGTAGAATTCATTATGTGTTTGTTGTGGTTGTTATGGAATTCATCCACAGTTAGCTACTCCATCTCTCTCATTTCCTTCATTATGTTATTCTGCTAAAGGTGTAGCAAGGGACTGATCCATCGATAGGTGCCCCTTGTCATTCTAGGCTTTTCTCCTTTCTCCCACCGCCGCTTAAATATATTTAACTAAATCTTGCCCTTACTTTGCCTCATAATACAAAAGAGAAATTCATTTTTCATAATCTGATGTAACGTCCTTAAATATTTCAAACTGTCCCTCCATTTCCCAATGGTTCTATTATTTGTTTGTCAATCTTTTAATTTACAAACCACCCGATTACCAGCAAAAATCTATCCTTCTACATGCTTGTTTAAAGCCATATGTACATGTGAATGATACTGTGACAAGAGAGATCCCTCTCTGGCTGTATTGGTTAGAATACAATCTAAAGTTTGGTTGAAATGGTTACCCCTGTGACTTCCTACCGTAACCAAAGGAAAATTACAGGTTGATAACATCTTGGCGCTATTGTCGGGGATCTAGTTGCTACTATCTCCTCGAGAAAAATGACATTGATTTAGTTATATGACCTGGTTGAGAATTCGGTCCTAAACACATATTGGTTGTATATGTTCTAGCGACTCCACTCAAATCATTTGAAGGTGAATCCACTAGGAACACCGACCACCCAGAAGCTGCAAAGATATTCAGAGGTTCCATGTCAACTACACTAGGGACAATGAGCCAAATATAGCGAAACCTGAAAGGGAATGGTGAAAAATGAGGTACTTTATTGTTTTTATCCAAGATATCCTATATTTCTCGGTGCATGTTTTCCTATACTTCCCTGGGATGGCCAAAAGAGGTTTCCAATATATATCAGACTTAGAGCAAGACCCTAGGTCCACCTATGTATATCCTTATGTAAGGACTGAGAAATCCCCTTCTCCCTGTAGATATGATTCGGACCAAAACCATTCATCCAAGCCCCATGAGGAAAATAATCATCCCTATGAATTTCGTGATGTTACTTCCAACCTTGTGTCCTTTTTCTGAGCCCCCAGACAGGGATCTCCAACCCTCGTCTAATCTAGAACACCCTATGTCCTCCCCTAAATAGGCCACATTAAACTCTAAATTCAAAGGACCATATGTTGCTGCGACCTTACCCCCTGTCACTTTAGATTTCCAATATCCCTCATCATTCAATCTTCTATTCCCTCCTAAAAACCCTACTAAATCCCTAGCGAAGGCTAAACGGTTTTCCCCCATACCTATTCATGTAGTCCTCCATGAGCTTCCCCAGGGGTGTGCCCAAAGGCTTAAACAATTTACTGGTAAGAAGGGGTATTCAACTAAAGAGAATTTGGGATGGTTCACAGATTGGACTGACCTAGAAGAATTAGAACATGATGATGTTAATGTCGGATTTTTTGCTCAAAGCATGGATGGAGACACAATAATATGGTTCACTAGCCTTCCAGACATCTCCCTTCTAAACAATCAGGATCTTGAAGATTCCTTCAAGGACAAATGGGCAGAAAAGAAAGACCCTAGGAGGTGCTTGTCCCAGTTCTATTCCATGACGAGGAAAGAGAGTGAGTCTATCCAAGAATTCTGTTAGCCAAAAATACACACCTCTTGCGTATAAGAGTTGGCTCCCTAGTCTGGATGGTTTAGATCTAGAACAAAACACAAACATGGAATGCTAGACTCTCCCTAGATCTGGTTCATCACTAGAATATGATGCCATAATACTTTTCTCAAAGGTGTTCCTCACTATCCTTGAATCTTACTACAGAAGAACCTGTAAAATATGGAAGGAAAAAAAGAAAACATGATAGCATACAATATAATCAACTAGATCTATGCTTGTGACCAAGGAATCAAGCAATATAAACATATGAAACAATAAATATGGGAAAGAAAAGACATTATTTATTAATAAATGATTGGAGAGACTACAACCTTCATGCCTTGGTGTTGAGAGTTCCTTCCAATGGCTCCTTTCCTCTAACTTCACCTTTCCTCCAAAGACTCAAGAATGATTTTGACAGATTTTGGGTATGAAACACAATTCCTCCCCCTTTTTCCCATGGGGAGTGAGCCAGTATTTAAAGGCATGGGAGGATAGGTACGGTTGAGGATCTCATGGGTGAGGTGAATATTACATCCTAAAATGGAGGATCTCGAGCTCTAGCTGGTCCTAAACCATAGGGATGAGGCTCCACAGAGGTCATCTTTGAGAATCGTCTCGAAGCTTCTCTTTTTTCCTTGAAAACTTGAGCACCACTCCTCCAATGAAGAAAATAGGCGGTGCTAAGGGGGTACCACTTCTTGCAGTAAGGGAAAGAATGGTGGCACCTCTCTTTGCTCATGTATCAGGAGTGGGATGACTTGGGTAACGCTTTTTGTCAGTGGAAGAGGAGCATTACCAGATCAACACAAGGAAAAAATGCAGGGGGGTAATTTGAACCTTCATTTCTCTAGGGAAAACTTTGAGGGATTGGAGTAGTCAAGGGAGGAACTATCTCATGACATGAGGGTGATGAGATTTCGGTATAATAGAGATGCTCCCCAAAGTATAATGGCTAGAGGCAAATTATAGGAAATATACTTTGAAAGAACAAGGTATAGTGTCGAGGAAAAGGTCCAAAGATCGGAACTTCTCAAACATCACCAAATTTCTACATCACATTTTGATACATGTCCCAAATGACTCACAACATGGCTACTGACCAATACAACACAAATCTATGTGAGATACAAAAAATTCATGGCTACTAAAATACAACGTAGATCCATGCGAAGAAGACTCAAATTTGGACATAGCTACCAGACATACAATGTAGATCTATGTCATACTGACGCAAATCTGAGCACAACCATGAACATACAAATGTGCATCCATGCTAGGACTCATACAATATACTCCATCACAACCTGGGGAGAAATCTATGAGTGCTTTCCAATCAAACACCTAGGATCTTCGTCTCATCTTCCAAAAACTACAATTCTATCCATGTGATTACAATGATCTGAAGTCGAACATCGTAGAAGCCACTTGATGACCAGTCAATGATGTGAACTGTTAACAAGTGCGAGGGAGATCACCATTAATTTTAATGATTCCTAAGGTTCCCCAGTACAATCTACTAAGTGTGAATAGATGTTTTGATGTCGAACACCCAGTGGAATATTTTGATCAAACGACAATGGTGTGAACCTATGTTGAGAGCAAGAGAATTTGTCATTAAGGTATACATATCTCAAGGTACTAAATTTTGTTTCTAAGACTAATTCCTTGATGATGAGCTGATGTCAATAGGAATAGTCTCGTCAAAGGAGGGCCATGATGAATCCCACATCGACGACACGAAACTTGGAACAAAGTTCTGGAATTTTGAGTATGATCTAACCATAGCACTAACTCAAAAGTAACTGAATCAAAATGGTTGTTTTTACTACAGGTGTAAACTCTCACAACAATTTCCCTTTTGAACATAAGGCGACACGACCAAAGACTTGGCAGCATTGACTTGATGAGGTGGAACACAATGTGACAATGGATAATGCATTCTTTGAGAGACTCAAAGGAGTGGCATGACTCATGAAAGTGGATCGACTCGGAAAAAAGCTAAATACCCAATTGACTGAATGAAATGTAGACAAGTGCCATGTTCAAAGGTGACTAACAAATGCCATTATTGCAAAATGTTTTCCCTTTCCCTTAATTTCCCCATCATGATTGATGAGTGCCTCTTTTCGTTTTTACAAGTTCAAAGAGGGTAACAAACACTGGTTTTAGCTCATCCTTCGGAGAAGTCCAAACTCATATGTTTTATGAACCTGAGAAAGGAGGGGTTCGTTCCCAAAAAAGGGTCTTTCAATGTTTAATTTAACAAGTTCAATGAAAGAAAACTCAAGGTAGTTCATGTTTAGAGAGTCTGAACAAACTAAAGAAAACTCCAAAGGGTAATTTTTCAGATGATTTAGTCCATAAGGCCCGAAAAAGTATAAAATAGTACCTTAGAGAACTCTTCCATTCATGATTGGTTGGAGTGTTCCTTTTTCATAAATAGTCCATCTGAACTGAAAAAGAGATAACCTACCATTGGAGATATGACTCTTCAAATACTTTTACGAGTATGAAGAAGACAAGTACTCGACTATCTTTTCACATTTTATGAGTCTGAAAATATCTTAAAGAGGACTCTATTAACCTTTTTCATGTTTGAATCTAGAGCATGAAAAAAGTAATAAACTAAGCTCAAACCACTTTTCATGTTTTAACCAGAGTGTGAAAAATGAAAAGTAAGCTCAACACCATCTTACTATTTTTGACGAGCTTGAAGATCAATTGAAAGAATTATTCAATATTGGTTTCATTTTTACGCAAGCTCAAAACCAATGGGTAAACTATACTTGAAAAATCCGATTAAAATGATATACAAAGGTTGCAAGCTTTCCCCCAGCATGATTTCTAGCAAAGCTTACCCCTGGCATGGTTTTTAGGGGCTCGACATGCCCCCCAAGCTTCATTTCGTCTGACGATTCTTCTTCCATACCCAACCTAAAAACCCGGTTACTAATGTGAAAATGTTCATCGGGGGGGTAGAAAGAATGAGAATCAGGAAGGTGAAAAGAAGGTTCAAGTTATAACACTAAAGGGAAGACTTGACTCAAGGGAAGGGGATCTGTTTCATTTTTACACAAGCTTGAAACAGAAGGTAACTTTGCTTGGAACATAGTTTCATTTTTATGCAAGATTGAAACCAAAAGGTAAACTATGATCAAGGAAACCTACTTCATTTTTTAACGAGATTGAAATAGAAAATGAACTATGCTCAGGAATGGTTTCATTTTTATGCAAGCTTGAAACCAAAAGGTAAACTATGCTTGAGGAGATCCATTTCATTTTTTAACGAGCTTGACATAGAATGGGAACTTTTCTCATAGGCATCTGTTTCATTTTTTAACGATCTTGACACAGAATGGGAACTTTGCTCAAAGCATCATTTCATCGTTTAACGAGCTCGAAACTAAAATAAAGTATGCTCAAAATGACCTATTTCATTTTTACACAAGATTGAAATAGAAAATTACTATGCTTGAAACATGGTTTCATTTTTATGCAAGCTTAAAACCAAAAGGTAAACTATGCTTAAGGAAACCTACTTCATTTTTTAACGACCTTGAAATAGAAAATGAACTATGCTCAGGAATGGTTTCATTTTTATACAAGCTTGAAACTGGAAGGTAAACTATGCTTTAGGAGATCCATTTAATTTTTTAACGAGCTTGACATAGAATGAGAAATTTGCTCAAGAACCTACTCATACCAACATGATATCCATAGGTTTGTAGGTCTCCCCCATTACATAAAACCTAGCGGCTTAACTCCAGAATGATGTCCATAGGCTGGAGCCATGCCCCCCATTTTACCTATGATGGGAAGAAGCTAACTAGAAGGGGAAAGAGACACAAGAATATGCGGGACATTCAAGGTAGTTTGATGACTAGGAGTAATGCGATGGTCATGTGTAACAAAGGAAAGCTGATCAATGGTCACAATCTTCCCATCATGGGGAAAATGCATAACTCTAAAGAGTGTGGACACTACAGCCTTCATGGCATAAACATAATCACGTCCAAGGAGCATATTGAAATCTAAAGGACCTTGGACCACCATAACATCAATACAGATATTTTTCCCTCCTAATGTAATAGGCAAATGAGGAAGGATCCCTAAACATGCAATAGGCCTGCGATTAAAATCCAGTATCTGATCAGTGGCTCGCATAAGCTAAGGTGAACCTAAAGCTTGCCAAGCAGTTGAGGATAGAATGCTAACAAAAGCCCCTTTGTCAACAATAGTGTGAAGTATCCACCTAGTAGTAACATTCACAACTATCTAGAATGGAACACTCAAATGAATATGAGACTCTGTTAGGTTACTCCGGTCAAAGGAAATAACCTCAGTACTTAGAGAGGGTTCTATTGAAAAAGACAAAATTTTCTCTTGTCGAGAACAATCAGGATAAAGCATAAAAACTTCAACAAGTTGGTTTTCACTCTCAATTAAAAGAGAGGGACAAGATGAATACTGTGTCGAAGGGACTATTTCAGTCTCAACACTCTCTAATGAAAGAGTGGGATCGGATGGAGATGACATCGACTCAATCACTTTAACTTCACCCTCCAAAGGAAGAGTGGGATTAATCAAGGATGGAATTGGATTGACCACTTCAACTTCACTCTTAAATGGAAGAGTGGGATCGATCGAGGTTAGAACTGGGTTGACCACTTCGACTTCAGTCTTCAACGAAAGAGTGGGATTGACCAAGGATGGATTTGGATTGACCTCTTTATCAACCAATGGGATTTCAAGTGCCAACTTACAATAACCTATTGGAAGCCATTGACGAGAAACATTAATATCTTCTAACAACTTAGAAGCTTCATCCATGCAAGGACAAAGGTAAGTAAAGTGCATGTCCTTACGTAGCAAGCAAGGATTTCTGACTTTACCCTTTTGATTCTTAACCACAGAGTCACTGGTTGAGGGGGGGATCATCAACATGATGACCAAAGGCTGATAAAATATCTTGTCAGGAAACCTTAGACCACTCTTCTAAAACTAGGACCAAACCATGACAATATTTTAGAAGGTGATCACCCTTGCAAAGCCTACAAGGGAATTTGGGCATACGCGATCTTGGGGTGTGCAGATCAACACTCTCCTCACTAGGAGAAGTGATTGGTTGAGACTTGGTATTTTGTTTGTTTTTCTTCTTCTTAATCTTCCATTTCTTCTTATTCTTATCCACCTGACTACTAGTATTACAACTTTCAATAGGTGAAGAGGGAGAAACAGGAGAAGACACATCTGGTGAAGAAGGAGAGGGATCAACATGAGGTTGATTCTCTTGCGAAGAAGGATTTGGATTAGAAGAAACTGGTGTACATGGGGTAACTATACTAGAGAATAACCAAACAGGTAATCAAATAGTCAATCCAGGAAGGCTTAATGTAGCCATGAGAGGAGGACCAACATCCCCATATGGAGGGAACACAAAAGATATGCTTGGTAAAGGAGTCTCTTGGTTGGTAGTCCCGAAAGGCAAAGCCATAACTATGTAACAAAACTATCTCTCTCTTCTAAAAAATCCTAACTATACAGACAACAAGTGCTACTCAAACTAAAGAAGCAATCAAAATATGTGAGAGGAGTGGATTAAAGGTCTGGAACCTCACGAGATAGGCCAAAAGGATAACTCATATGGTTTGAGGATTCATAAAGGGTGTCCTGATATACGCAAGGTATGTGGGAGCTCAAATCGGTAGTAGTGTTGTCTAATGCACAACCTTTGACAAGGGGTCTTCCTATATACAATCAAGTACGTGAAGTACCTTTCTATATACCTCAAGGGTATGTGAAAGGTCGTTCAACATAACAATGGTACGTGGAAGAACCACACGAGTCACGAGTTGTATTGCAGACAAATTAATGACAGTTCCTATGTTTTACGATGCCCAAAAACGTCTCTAACCTATCACACAAATTGCTAAAAAATTTAGAACTAAGCTAGTGCTTAATTTTTTATTGAATGGTTAGGTGAATGCATGAGGTCAGGACAGAAAAGTAAAACCATGCAGTATGATAGTGCAAAATTTTCACTTTCACTTTGAAGGTATGCCCTACTTAAGGAAGGGAGAGAGAGGTTCAATTCATTTGAAACATAGAATAAATCCCATACAAAAATAAAAGACACTTGCTTATATGGTCCTTTCCTAACTAAAACAAAAAAAATATTCCCTTTTTGAACTGAAAAAGAAGTGAGATCTCTAATGAAAAGCAAGAAAATATTGTAACAACTTTATACAAAAGTGTTAAAATTTTTCAAATAAAGTGAGAATGAACTAAGCACAAAATCCTACAATAACTTCCGTATTTATTTTCACAATTTATGAAAAAGGAAAAAACATACAAAAATAATGTATAACATATGAACAAAAACTGGAATGAATCTTTTCTTGTTCTATCAAAGAAGACTGAAATCAAAGATCTAACAAAACCAAGTTCTATTCAAAGCCAATTATGAACCTTTAAAAACCAACATCAATCACAATTCTTGAAAATACGTATGAATTCATACACGCTCAAGGGGGGTCTAAGGGTAAGGGGGGTACAGAGCAATTGATTGAGTTTTCTGTTCAAAAATGAATTGCAAAGTTCAAAAAAAACTGTAACTATCTAAATCATGGATCCAAATACTAATAACAAGCATTTAAGAATCATACCTGGCACCGCTTCTACAGGTGTTGAACAGGGCATTACCAGCCTGAGCACCGCTTATTGTACATAGAAACAGAGCAATGTCATTACTTACAGTAGGTTCACACCAGGGTGTTACTAGGTCTAGCACCACTTCTTGGACACAGAGAAAGCATGGTGGCACCGCTTCTTTAACACAGAGGAAGAGTGGTGACAGCTCCAGAACCTCACTTATAACACATCTCAAGGGAGGTGCCTAAGATGGTGATTTGAAAAATCAAAAAGCAACAGAAAAGGAAGTTACAGACTAAAAAATGAACCCAAACAATCACCAGAAAACCTAGTGAACCAAAAATATGAATATCCAAAGGAAGACAGAGGAAAAAAAATCAAATTCAAAGCAGATCTACAGATCTATGAATTGAAAAAGTAGATCTAAAATCTAAAAATGAAGGTGGAGGTTTCAATTTACCAATGATCCATAATTCAAAGTAGATCCCTAGCAAAGTCACCACTTTTGTTAGCCAGAAATACACACCTCTTGTGGACAAGAGTTGGTTCCCTAGTCTAGATGGTTTAGACCTAGAACAAAACACAAACACGAAATGCTAGAATCTCCCTAGATTTGGTTCATCACTAGAATATGATGTCATAATAATTTTCTCAAAGGTTTTCCTCACTATCCATGAAGCTTACTGTAGAAGAACCTGTAAAATATGGAAGGAAACAAATAAAACATGATAGCATGCAATATAATCAACTAGATCTATGCTTGTGACTAAGGAATCAAGCAATATAAACATATGAAACAATAAATATGGGAAAGAAAAGACATTATTTATTAATAAATGATTGGAGAGACTACAACCTTCATGCCTTGGTGTTGATCATTCCTTCCAATAGCTCCTTGCCTCTAACTTCACCTTGCCTCCAAAGACCCAAGAATGATTTTGACAGAGTTTGGGTATGAAACACAATTCTTCCCCCTTTTTCCCATGGGGGGTGAGCCAATATTTAAAGGCATGGGAGGATAGGTACGGTTGAGGATCTCATGGGTGAGGTGGATATCAGATCCTAAAAGGGAGGATCTCGAGCTCCAGCTGGTCCTAAACCATAGGCATGAAGCTCCACAAAGGTCATCTTTGAGAATACTCTCGAAGCTTCTCTTTTTTCCTTGAAAACGCAAGCACCGCTCCTCCAATGAAGAAAACAGACGGTGCTAAGGGGGAACAACTTCTTGTAGTAAGGGAAAGAGTGATGGAACCTCTCTTTTCTCATGTATCAGGAGTGGTGCTGACTTGGGTAACACTTTTTGTCAATGGGAGAGGAGCGTTACCAGCTCAACACAAGGAAAAATTGCAGGGGGTTAATTTGAACCTTCATTTCTCTAGGGAAATTTTTAAGGGATTGGAGTAGTCAAGGGAGTACCTATCTCATAACATGAGCATGACGATATTTTGGTATAAAACATTCTCTAACAAATTCATGAAAATATATAACGCTATGCCTTCTCAATTCAAACCTCCTTCTGGTGCTTCCCAACTCTAGTACGCTGGATATTTTGATAGCAAATTCACCTTATGGTTGAGCAAAAGAATGCCAACTTCTATGATAGACATGATCAATGATGCCATAGAGGTAGAAATGAACTTGATCGCTTCTAGGGAGAAGCAAAGAGAAGAAGAAGAAAGAATAAAGAACGAAGATCTTAGCCAACTTCTTCCCTCTAACACATTAGAGGCCAGGATGGATATAATGATGGAATCTATGGAGAGGTGGATGAAGAGATTCATTGTGGAACAAAACACACACCCCATAGGATATCAGGACTCTAGAGGACCTCTGTGTGTTGAGAAAACCCAAACAGCACCTGAATATCTGCAGGAACATATGGGGTCTCCTCTAATAGTGGAAAAGGAAGAGGGAAAATAGCTAAAGTCTCCTCCACCTCCCCATCTTGCTTCCCATGAAGAATACATTCAATGGGAGGAAGGTAACTGCCTTCCATTATGGAGCAACCGAGTCTAGATGATCTCTTAATAATCGAATTCGACTATCATGTTGGATGAGAAATAAGAATAATATATATTAGATGATAAATATTACAAAGATGTCTTGGCGTTAAATATGGCTTGGACATTCATGATGAGGAGACGCATCCTTTCATACTAACCTAACTTATAAATTATTTAATTATTTAATTATTTTATGTTCCTAATTATTTTATGTTCGTTACATTGCCACTCCCTTTAAGGGATATTTTTCCTCAAATATTAAGTATTTTCCTAATGTTGTTCTTCATTCTGACTCAGTTTCAATATTAGAATCGGATGAGGTCTCTTGAGCAGAGACTTGCACTTCCTCTCCATTGATGATTTTGCACTGTATTGTCTGATTGTTCCTACATTTATGGCCAAGGGTCCAGTCATCACCGCATCGACGACATATGATTTTCTTCTTTTTTCTATCATCAGAGTAATTGTTTGATGACTTTGATCTATTTTCCATTTCATATGCATATGATTGAGGTTCGTGGCATTGATGACCAGGTGACCAAGTATCCGCACAGTACCTACAATGTGTCTCTTTTTCTTGCCGATAATGGCTATCACCTCTTGTTTTAATTCCTTCCAATTTGGGTTCTGTGGATTTTGCTTTATGTCTTGCTACTTCTACATTAGGTATGTCATGCAACTTTAACTCTTTTTGGAGGTTGATTTTCTGAAATGAAGATTAAATTTATCCAATCAAGCACAGAAAACAAGGGGTGAGGAATTATGTCATGAAATTTTTGAGGATGGAGGGTGAAGGGGGTGAACAAGAAGAACTTGCAGTGCATTCTACTCCCCCCCTTATGAGCACATAGAGGAGAAACCTAAGGCCTCCCAAGAGGCGTATTATAATTTGTTTAATGAAGAAAATGGTCTATTTGTTGCAAGCTCGGTCTATGGGGGTTTTGAGGAATTTTTAAGGCCTTTGCTGTATGATAAATATGAGGATGACTACTTGGAGGATGAAGGCCCTAAGTGGGATATCTCTTCCTGCTCTTCCCATAAAAAATATTTGGATCAAGATGTTATTTTTTTATCATATAAGCTAGCATTATGATCTTAGGATCTTTTAACTAAGAGAATAACAAGCACAACAATAAAACATAAGCACATCACAAGAGACAAGAGACAAAAATAATTTTCCTCAGGGAAACCATAAAGGAGAAAACCCCATAACTTCCTCAGAGCTAGAATTAGCGCAACAGGTAAAACCAAAAAATAGTAAGATGATCTCTTGACAGTAACAGTCTCTTTCTCTCACACTGAGAGAGCTTCTCCTCTCTCACTCATGCACCCCAATGAGTGAGTGTGAGTGTTGCAAGTGAGATAAATAGAGAGGCTCACTCTCTATTTATATTCTTTTGTTCACTTGAAGTGCACTCCAACATGTCGGCCTCACTTAACAATTACTTACTAGAGCCAAAATCTCTAGGAGTGTCTAATAACCCTAGTTCCCCACCACTTGTGGGGAATTTTCCTCCTCCGACCAATAGGAGGGTAACACAATGGTGGGAACTATTTCCCTAACTTACAATGAATCACCTAGGGTCGACTTCACTAGGATAGTCTAATAACCCAAGGGCTCCACAACTGTGGGGACTTGTTGGAAGCCAGCAACAACCCCTTCATTTTTCATTGAGATGAAGGGAGATCAGCTCTCTTTTATGATTTACCTATTAAATATTATAAAAGAGTGCCTTCAGAATCCTCCATTCTGAAGGTACTCTCAATTGTAGAAGAGTCAAATGACATATTAGAAGTTTATGAAAACATTTTCATAAACTTGATAATTAGCAGCTGTCAGTTTCATAAATTTTATATATAATCAATTCTATCATTAATTAATTTACCTGATTATATATGTTGATTTAAGAGATTTGAAAGGATAGTATGCTAATTGGTGTTTAAAGAAAACACATTTCGAATTCGTTTGAGGATTGGTATTGATAAGATATTATAAGTTCTTCAAATCCCTAGAACTAAAGGTGAATTATTAATTAAAATTCTTTTTAGACCTAAAAGTTCATATTTCATACGTAACTTAATATCATATCATTACTTTGTAAAAATTGTATATACATAGCTAGTGAAAAGCAAATATATGAATTTCATTTTGAAATTTTCATGTGCCATAGTATTATAAGCTTTATATCCTATCGAATTTGGTTTTGGAATATTAATGGGTGGGATTTCGTAAAGTTTTAAAACTATATTTCAAAATGAAACTTTATGTACATACATGGTTTAAGTGTTAATTCAGATCATTAGTTAGTTGTATTGCAAGAACATTAGGGTTTGCTATTTTAACACTATATCGTTATGTTAATAAACATGACCACCTTTCACATGTAATTTGAAGTAAATCATCAATTGATCGTTTTATGAAGAGACATGACTCATATGGTTGATAAATGACACCTGTTACCAGCATCGCTGCGTTGGTATGAAGATTTGGTTAACACCTTTCATATCAATTAACAACTGTGAGTGAAATAATGAAAATCGTATCAGCGAAATTTAATGTTGTATATGACTGATAACCATTCCATTTCATGATGTTGTATGAGCTCATCATGCCAGATTACGTATAATTAATGTCTAGATTTATGATTCATGAATCGAATGACCTCTGATATGAAGAATTGGTTAAGAGCTATAGTTAGTCGTGGCTAGTTATTCATTTATCATAGCAAAACACTGGCTGTAGTGTTCATCATCTCTAAATTCAGTTAAAATGGCCAAACTTGGAGCCCTCATTTCTATCAGGTATGAAGCATGTGAGGATTTGACATTTCGCATGATGTCTTGCACCTGGGTACCTATCCCTTCCCTCTTCACGACTCCATTCATTTCAATTCGTAACCAGGGTAGATGTGAGGAAGCTATGGCTCCGCTTAGTCGCTTTGAAATTTCAGGATTGGAGCTCGTTGAAGCCGATGAGAAGGTTTCCCTGTTATTTGACAAAATTGGATGGGGTCAGTTCTTCAGGTGCTTTAGTGGCCATAACGTGGAGGTTACTAAACAGTTTTCTTTGAGTTTGAAAGAAAACATAGCACAGGTTGGAGATTTCAAGTTTATCATTGACGAAGATAAAATTGCAGAGTCTACGAAGCTTCCACAAACTAGAGAGCGATGGTTTAAAGGTGGGAAAGTGAATAAGAAGAAATGTCAGTCCTTGCTATTTCCCTTGCCGGCCAGTGCCAAACTGAAGATTGGGGTTTCGGTTAAGTTTCTAAAGCCAGAATGGAGAGCATTCTATGAGATCTTGGTCAGGTACGTATCATGTGATGGACGATTCTCTCACCTACATTATTATCACCTTCGACTACTGTTAGCATTAAAATGCTGTAAACTTAATCTCCCCTTTTACCTATTGCAAAGTTTAAATAAAATGGCTCATTCGGTTCAAACTACCATAGGTAATCCTGATAGAAGTCTGTTCCATCATGGCCTAGTCAAAATTATGATACAGCATCAACTGTCTCTTAATTATAAATCGTGGGATGAGTTTTTAATTGAATGTCAATTAGGGCCAACTCAATATTGGCCAAACCCTCCCCCAAAGACCCATAGGAAACGAAAGGCTACAGTAAAATCCAAAGTTGTTAATGTTCATGAGGCTAAATCGAAGGATAAATAGCTTCATCAAGCTAATCCACCTATAAATACTTGTATCAGTGATGATGGGGTCGGGAACATAGCTCCCTGTTACGCTGAAACAACTTTGAACCAATCCTCATCTGACAAATGCTGTAGTACACCTATAAAGGCAGAGGGAAAGTTAACCAAAAATGAAGCTATTAATGTTGTTAATTATGAAAACCCCTCTGAGCTATATACCCCTTATAAATATGGTGATGAGTCCATGTGTAAAATAGAGCAGTTAGCGCAGGTATGTGGTGACAAAGGGGGTTTTGAATCAAAAATACTTGGGGTTAATCGCACGAGAAGAATTACTAGAAGTATGAATAATGCACCTACAGCCTCTGTTCCTATGGCCACTCAACAGAGTACTCAACCAGTGATTTTCCATCTTGAGGACGATGTTCCATCATTGGTTCTTGAAACTACTCATATGGATGAACCTACTTTTATAAAGAACAATAGTGAAAAATTGGCTAAAGACATCATAGAGTTGGGTAACGCAGAAGCTTCTCCATCGTGTATGGATGCCTATGGTTCGGGTCAGGAGCCATCTTTTATGAGTTTTCCATTACCTATTCAAGACATAGATGATATTGATTCTTCTCAGGCAGCTGATTCGTGTCATGACAAGGAGGAAGAAACTCTCCAACAGGTCCTTGATAGGGTGTATGAGACTAAAATTACTGAACTGAAACATGAACTAAAGGAGTGTCGAGCAAGCGCAGCCTTGAAAGACGAGGAGAATAACACATTTAAGGCAGACTTATTAAACTAGATTAATATGTGGAAAGAGATGAACATCAAGAAAAACCAATACAAGAAAGCAAAAAAATCAATGATGCATACAAATCAACATTTGCTCGAATAAGTAGAACAACAGAAGCTAGTAATCATCAGGCTCACAGCCAAGCTCTCTGAGGCCAGGAGGATGATTAATTTACAAAATAGAACCTGATGATTATTTCAATTTTCAGTTATATGGTTTATCTCTATGTCAACAGGTAATAAAAGCTTTTTTTGTGCATGCCTGTAAAATCGCAAATTTTACAGGCACACATATAACTTATGGTTTCTTTTGTTATTTCTGTTAAAATTGGTTTTAATGAGATTCTTTTGTTTGTTAAACAAGTGGGCATGTTATCACTATCCTCTGCCGATTCAGGATATTTTGGATTTCAGTTGGAAGACGTTAATGTTTATTGAAGACTGGAATTTTGACACAAGTATGAATATGCCAGTTCCTTTAAATCAGCAGATTCGATACTCTTTGATAGTGATTTGATAGCGATAGGACTCTTATAGTATTGCATACAACATTAATAAGAAAAAACTGAATAAAAAACTAGTAGTATTATATAAATTGGTAATTCTTATGAGAAGGGAGGAGTGACTGAAGAGAAGCATACTTGAAATATTATTTTGATGCTAGTGTTGTTCCTGACTGAAGTTTTATCTTTGGAAGTGGAATGTGACTGGAAGTCCTCAGGCTGATATTGTGATCGATATCATTTTGAATATTCTTTTTATATTTCAGTATATAATCTTCTACTTATAATATTGATGCAGTATACTTGGTTATGCTTGTGTTCATCAATTGATATTACACTTTGTCAACACAATATTGTATTTGAATTAGTATGTTGTTGTGATTGAATTAATTAGTGTTTCTACTGAAAATTCAAGATATAATGACATATATATTTATGGCTGTTTGATCTCATTTGTATTTTTGCGATGATTTCATTTTGCACATTATATTTTATTCAAATATCTAATGTTCTTTATTAGTTGTTAATTAATAAAACATTTCAGAAGAATTTGAAATGATTACTATTTCAATTTCTCTATCAAAATATTTTATAGCAGAATGATTTAATGAGGATGGTTTAAATATTTTCGTTTAGATCCTACTCCTGTATTTTTCTGTTCATCATTATATTAATTAATAATTAATATAATATTCAAATCGCTCTCAGCTGAGATAGGATAGTTAAGATAGTTTAGTTAGTATTATCTTAGTATAGTTTACATTTAACAGTTGTTAAATATAATTTGTGTAATTTTAGAATCATTTTAATAGTATTTTAAAATTTAGACCATTAAATATTAAACCCTTCAAAATTGAAGACTTTCCTTAAGAAAGCAATTGTAGGATAACTTAGGTAGTTCAAAACTAATTTTAGGGTTTATTTAGATAGAAATAACTTTAGGATAGACTTTTACTAAATTTTGGTTTCTCCCTAAGAGGAAAATTCAGTTGGTAGCAGGACCATAACCTGCGAGATTTTGCTATTCCAAACACACTGGAAGCTGCTTTAAGCTGATTGTGTGGGCATAATCTCCTTATTGGCCTAGGTCAGAAAATTGGGCCAACAAATGGTGCTAGCAGGAGGGCATGTTAATGATTAATGGCAGGAAAAACTAATGAAAAATTTTCAACCAGCCAACATCATCCAGAAGTCAGCAGATCACTGATTATAGAAACTATTAGGAGCATCCTTGAACGTGATCATATCACATCTCCATTTACTCCTGAACAAAGTACTCAAAATTTGGAAGAATCACGACATATTCTTACAAGAGAATATGCCAATCAACTTGGTGTATCTCTGATAGATTATGGTCTACCTAGGAAACAACGACATAATCCGCAACTGAACGTAGTTACTCAAGGTTTGCAAGAAGTTGATAGCACTCCACGTTATCAAATTAGAATCCTTCAGAGACAAACGACTCAAAAAAAAACTGCTAGAAGATTAACTTCAGTAGGCGGTTTTGATCAGCCACCTTCTCCACCTGAATCACCTCCTGATAGTCCAAGATCATCTAATTCAGGGAGTTCTTCAGATTTTGAGATAAGCCCTATGGCAGGAAACGTACCTATGGGAGGAGGATCTAATCCTCCACTTAATCCACAACTCCCTTGGCTGAGAACAGTTGCTGTAGCTGTCCCTGGTGTACAACACCCTTTTCCTAAACACTTAGATAAACTTCTTCCTAAGTTTAACCCAGATGATAAGGAACCTGCAGAGGTACATGTAGACAAATTTATGTTAGCTGCTCAAACTATGAATGTTCAGCATGAAGATGTAGTTTGTCGATTGTTTCCTCTAACTTTTGAAGGAAGAGCCTCTACCTGGTACTTTTCATTAGTACAGGGATCAATCACAAATTGGGGTGAATTTAATAATGCTTTTTTTCATAAATTTGGGGAAGATAAAACACCTGCTCTTTTAGCCCTAGAATTATCTCAAATTAAAATGGAATCTAAAGAAATAATTAAAGATTTTAATCAGAGGTTTCTGACATTAAAAAATAAAATTCCAATCGCTTCTCAACCACCCGAGGATATAATTATTGAAAATTATACTTCAGCCTTACCAAAATATTCTGGGATGTTTGTTAAGAGAGCTGGGAAAACAATGTTAGTAGAAACTTTTGAAGAATCCATTAAAATCGAGAAGGATTCTATGTCCTATGAACTAGATAGAAGTGGGAAATCTGATACTTTTCCTTGTAGGAAGATTGAAAAACTTAATTCAGAAAAAGATAAAGCATTTGATGTAGAACAGTTGCAAAATGATATTCAGGGCATTAACCAATGAGGTTGTAGGATTAAAGAAAACCAATTATGAAGCTTCCTCTTCTAGGTGATATTTCAGAAATCAGTTCAGACAAAATCCGAATACAACTAATAAAACAAATACACCACCTGACATAGCAACAAATGAAGAAATTTTTAATACAATTCGAGGAGTTTTTTCTTTATCTGAGACTCCTTCTAATCAAGAAATAATTGAAAATGAAGAAGAAGAGGAATCAGAAGATGATGAAGAATCATAGGAACCTCAACAAATTAACGGTCATTTCTGGGACAGTCTTGTAAAAGAATATGAGAATAAGAGTCCACCTACAGGACAACATGCCTATAATACTTGTAGTAGAACATTTGCCAATGCTCCTGGAGCTTCATTAAGTTCTACTCCAAATAATGACAACAACAATTCGCAACCTAATAAACAAACTCAATCTGGCAAACAGACTCAATCAACCAAAATTACCCAACCCATTCAAAATGCTCCAAAATTAGATTTACAATATGATATAATTGAAGATTTAAAGATAGCACGTGCAAACATCAGTATGTACGACCTTCTTCAAATCTATCCAATGCCTAACAGTCATGTTATAAATCCCGCCATGAGTTCAATTATTCCTAATACAAAACAAAATGTTGCTGCAAACAATTCTAAAGATGATTCAACAGCAACTGATAAAGGAAAAGCAACGGCTAACAAAGCCTTTCTAATAGGTAAGAATTCTAAATCAACCACACCTCCATTCTTACTTACCTTTGAGATTTTTAATAGGAATGTTCATAATTGCATGGTAGACTCCAGAGCATCCTCCAATGTGATGCCTTTACCAGTGTGCAAAAGGTTGAATGGGAAATATGTTCCATCCAATTCACAAATAACTCAATTGGACAGAACGAATGTGAAGGTTGTAGGGGAGATGAAATATGTTTTAGTCAGGATTGCTTGTAACCCTTCAGTTTATCAAATTATAGATATTGTTGTTGCAGATATTCCTTATGCATATGGGATATTTTTAAGTAGAGATTGGTCTCAACAATTGAACGAATTCTTTGCCACATATTGGTCAACATTATGGTTACCTAAGAACGGAAAGTCAAATCAAATAAAGATAAATAGAGAAAGATATATGAAACATACTGTCACTGAACTACATGATCCTAGTGAACCTATTTTATTTTCAGATTGCATTATGGGAAATTACATGTATGAATTGGGATTTGGTAATTTTAAACCTGAGAATTCTGCCTTTTCTGAAAATAAACAACAATCAGAAATTAGCAATGTGACATCTATTGCTCATGACTCTTCGTTCAAAGAAATTATTAATGATGTAGATAATCTGAATATTGTAAATATTATAGAAAGAAAAATAGTTGTTAATAGTTCTACTTGGACTCTATATTTTAATGGTGCGAAATCTAAAGAAGGAGCTGGAGCTGGTTGCCTGCTGGTAGACCCTCATGGAAATAAAACATGTATAACTTGTAGGATGGAATTTAATTGTACAAACAATACTGTAGAATATGAAGCTCTAATACAGGGTTTAAAAAAAGTAATTGATCTGGATATCAAAGGGTTAGTTGCGTACGGTGATTCCAAAATCATTGTCAGACAGGTCTATAACTCTATTCACTGCCTATCTAAACATTTACAGAATTATCAACGAGAGTTATGAACCTTATTTCACATTTTGATGCATTTAACATAATTTATGTTCCAAGAAGTCAAAATCAGGAAGCAGATTTACTGGCAAATGTAGCATCAAAACTAATTCCATCAGAAAATCTTACACCAGATTTCTTTTCAGTTGAATTGATTTTTAGGCCTTCTATACCATATAATATTTTTAACTGGCGTGTATTTGATAATGACGTGCAGGTGCTGAATTTTCGGATGAATGAGGATACCTTTAAAGATTCAGCCATTGATGAAGTTACTCATGACGAAAATCTACGGGGTTTTTCGGTAATAAATGATTTTTGTTCTGTTGAAAAAGATTTTGAAAAGGTAAAACCGATCCCTAATTCAATACTAAGATTAGAAAAGTTCTTTGATCTGCAGGATAAATTTAGATATGTCCCTAATTTTAAAACTAATAGCTCTCAAATGAGGTATGAAACCATAAATTTAGGAACAGAACTAAATCCCCAAACTATAAATCTAGGAATAGATTGTAACCCCGCAGAAAAAACAACATTTATAAAACTATTTAAAGAATTTAAGGATGTCTTTGCATGGACATATGACGATATGAAAACCTTTAACACACAAGTCATGCAACACATAATTCCAATTAAACAGGAGTCAAAACCTTTTCAACAAAATCTAAGGAAATATCACCCGTCACTAGAACCAACAATTAAGAAGGAACTAAATAAATTGTTAGCTGCCAAGATTATTTTTCCCATCAGACATACTCAGTGGGTAGCCAACCTAGTTCCATTTCGAAAGAAAAATGGAGATATTAGGTTATGTGTAAATTTTAGAAATCTGAATAAGTCTTCTGAAAAGGATAATTACCCAGTTCCTCCCATGGAACAAATTCTTCAAAAGGTATCTGGCTCTGAGATACTGTCACTCCTTGATGGCTTCTCAGGGTACAATCAAATATTAGTATCCCCAGATGATCAATTGAAAACAGCCTTCAGAAGTCCATGGAGAACATATGCTTACCGCAAGATGCCTTTTGGGTTAATTAATGCTGGGGAAACTTTTCAGTGAGCAATGGATATTACTTTTAGAGGCTTAATTAACCATTCAGTCATTCTCTACTTGGATGATGTTACTGTATATTCTAAACATCGACCTGATCATATTAATCATCTTAGAAAGGTATTTGAACGATGTAGAAAATTTGGAGTATCCTTGAATCCTAAAAAAACAATATTTGTTGTTTCGGAAGGTATTTTATTAGCTTGTGTGGTTTCAAAGCATGGAATAATGATTGACCCTGCACGAACCCAAGCCATTTCAAAAATAACTTACCCTTCTAGCAAAAAAGCAATCCAATCATTTCTCAGTAAAATAATTTTTCCTAGAAGATTCATTCCCAGTTTCTCCGAAATCATTCGTCCTCTGTAGAAAACGATTAAGAAAGACGCTATTTTTAATTGGGGACAAACTGAAAAAGAGTCATTTCAGAAAATTTTAGAGGCCATTTCAGAAGCTCCTAGCCTTCTAAGTCCAAATTTTAACAAAGAATTCATATTGTATACTTTTGCTTCTGACATCTCATATGCAGCAGTTTTAACCCAATTAAATCAGCAAAATAACAAAGTACCAATCTCTTGCATGAGTTCAAATTTTAAAGGTGTTGAGTTTAATTACCATGAAGTTGATAAGCAAGCTTTTGTTGTTTTTAAAGCTGTCAAACATTTTCGTCCATATTTATTGAAATATAAAACGAAGGTGATAGTCCCTTATTCCTCAGTCAGAAATTTGTTAGTGCAAAAAGATTTAGGCGAGAAAATGGCACCTTGGATGACAACCCTTCAAGAGTATGACTTAGAAATTAAACCCTCAACGATAATCAAAGGTCAAGGATTATGTAAATTAGCTGCTGAAGCTACTCATCTACCTAATGATAGAACTGAAACTGTCATTGATGAGGTTTTACTTATCGAAGAAATATATTTCTATCCTCCACCACAGGATTCCTGGTATACAGACATAAGAATACTTTTGGAAACAGGAACTGCCCCTGATTACCTAGAACCAAGGAAGAAAAGAGCACTTTGATTAAAATTTGATCCTTATTTATTAATTGATAATATCCTTTTTCGGAGAAATTCAGACGGAGTATTGCTTCGATGTCTAGACAAAGATGAAACGGAAGTAATTCTAAAGGAATTACATTCTGGACCAGCAGGAGGTCATTTTGGTGGAGAAACTATTGCGCATAAAATTCTTAGGGCTGGTTATTATTGGCCTACCTTGTTTCGATATTCCTATGCTTTTGTCAGAAAATGCGAGGAATGTCAACTTGCTGCGGGAAGAGTTAAGAAACCTGCTTTTCCCTTACAACCAGTTTTAGTAGAAAGACCCTTTCAACAATGGGGTATTGATATAGTAGGGCAAATAAATCCTCCCTCATATAAACAACACAAGTATATAATAACTGCAATTTATTATTTTACTCATTGGGTAGAAGCTACGCTATTAAGGGTTGTAAACACCAATCAGGTTATATTATTTTTAGAATTCTTTATCATAACAAGATTTGGACTTCCAGATTCCCTTGTCTTTGATAATGCTTCATATTTTTCATCAGTTGGGTTAACTCAATTTGCTTTAGAGAAGGGAATAATAATCAGGTATTCAGCTAACTACCATCCTCATGGAAATGGTTTAGATGAATCAAGAAACAAAAAATTATTGAAAATTCTCAAAAGAACTATTTCAGTTCACCATCGTGATTGGAATATAGAATTAGTTAATGCCCTTTGGGCAGACAGAGTAACTCCTAAGGCTGCGATAGGTAACTCGCCTTTCTTCTTAGTGTATGGAACTGAAGCTATTTTACCACCAAATTTATTTTTGCCTTCACTACAGTTAGCTCAGTCTGTTCAAGATGAAGAGTGTCCAGCAATGGAAAAAAGGATCAATACTTTGTTAAAACTTGAGGAAGAAAGAGAAAAGTCAAAACAACACTTTACAAAACATCAACAAACTGTAAAGTCTTGGTTTGACCAATCCTTTAGTTCCAATCGAGAATTTCAGGTGGGAGACTTAGTTTTAAAATGGGATAAAGTTCATGAGGACAAAGGAGATCATACTAAGTTTCAGAATCTTTGGCTAGGTCCCTTTGTTATTGCTGAAAAGATAGGTCCAAGTACCTTTCGATTGCAAACACTAGAAGGTCAGTTTGAAACATTCCCAGTGAATGGACTGATCTTGAAAAAATATTTCTGTTAATATTTTAGATTTTAAAATGTATATAATCTGTTTGTTATTTGTAAATAACTTTATATTTTGTATAAACTGATTTACATTTTTTAAGGATGATGATAAATTCATAAGACTCATGTAACTTTCAACATCATTCTGTTATTTGCAACCAGTTTTGATTATGTTAGTCAAATATTTCAGACTGTCAAATTTTTATATATAATTAGTCAGTAATCTTTAGATGTCAACTGAAGAAATAAATGTAAATAAATAAATATTTTAGTTGAAAAAGAGTCAGTTTGCTCGTTAGCTTGAAAATTATGATACTAGACTGAAATCTTTTAAAAATTTGTTCAGGATGATCAAAGTTTCTTAAATCTATACAAAACCTATCATTATTTTATTTTTAAGCATTACTCAGATTATTATTTACCTTTTTATTTTTATAAAAGTTGGGATAGCTTATCAACATCATTTTCGAAGCTTGTACTTTGAAAAAACTTTCACAGATCTCTACCATCAGTCTTCAAAATTATTTACAATCCGAAAAGTTTTTAGAATTTTTTCCAGGTAATAAAATTCTAAAATGAGATACGGAAGGTCTTAGTAATAAGCCGATCCGATTAAAATCATAAATATCACTAGTATGACATTTTTAGGAAACTAGTAATGGCTTTTGTTTTAAAAAATAAACCAAGAGATAAGGGGTCTCATCACGAGCCAGCTGATTCATTTTCCGGTGATATTAATGACTGACATTACCATTTGGTCACCATGCTGGGTAATGATCTCTCATTTTATAAAATTAAAAGTCCAAATTTAGTAAAGAAAACATAATTTTTTATTGAAGAATAGGAGGTCTCATCACGAGCCGGCCTAATCATGATCATCAGTGTTGTCTAGAATAACTTCATTTCTGATCACCAGGGTGATGGCTTTTGGTTTTAAAAAACCAAGAGACAAGAGGTCTCATCACAAGCCGGCTTGCTTATTCTAGACAGCTCTCGTGAATGATACTATCACATTGGGATACCATTCCTAGATAGTAGTCTTCAATCAGAATTACTGTTTAAAAAGAAAAGAAACGAAAAGAAAATTATTATGTTTATGGAACATATTGTGGAAGTTTTCGGAAAAGTAGATTTCTATACCTTATACTGATGGTGCAGGTTATTTTTACTATAAAAGTACTTTGTTTCGATCATGATATTGTAAGTTTATCTCTAACAATATCTCTATTTGAAAAGATGGAATATTTTTGAGTTATACTTATGAATATGAATAAAAATAATGGTTTTCATTTAGATAAAGAATTTTTTATTGTTTTTAATAAATTTTAAGATTTTGTTTACATCATTTATAAGTTGCATGAGCAGAGATAACTAGTTCGCCCAGGTCGTCACCATTTGTTGGAAGCCAGCAACAACCCCTTCATTTTTCATTGAGATGAAGGGAGATCAGCTCTCTTTTATGATTTACCTATTAAAGATTATAAAAGAGTGCCTTCAGAATCCTCCATTCTGAAGGTACTCTCAATTGTAGAAGAGTCAAATGACATATTAGAAGTTTATGAAAACATTTTCATAAACTTGATAATTAGCAGCTGTCAATTTCATAAATTTTATATATAATCAATTCTATCATTAATTAATTTACCTGATTATATATGTTGATTTAAGAGATTTGAAAGGATAGTATGCTAATTAGTGTTTAAAGAAAACACATTTCGAATTTGTTTGAGGCTTGGTATTGATAAGATATTATAAGTTCTTCAAATACCTAGAACTAAAGGTGAATTATTAATTAAAATTCTTATTAGACCTAAAAGTTCATATTTCATACATAACTTAATACCATATCATTCCTTTGTAAAAATTGTATATACATAGCTAGTGAAAAGCAAATAAATGAATTTCATTTTGAAATTTTCATGTGCCATAGTATTATAAGCTTTATATCCTATCGAATTTGGTTTTGGAATATTAATGGGTGGGATTTCGTAAAGTTTTAAAACTATATTTCAAAATGAAACTTTATGTACATACATGGTTTAAGTCTTAATTCGGATCATTAGTTAGTTTTATTGCAAGCACACTAGGGTTTACTATTTTCACACTATATTGTTATGTTAATAAACACGACCACCTTTCACATGTAATCTGGAGTAAATCATCAATTAACTGTTTTATGAAGAGACGTGACTCGTATGGTTGATAAATGACACCTATTACTAGGATCGCTGCGTTGGTATGAAGATTTGGTTAACACCTCTCATATCAATTAAGAGCTATGAGTGAAATAATGAAAATCGTCTCAGCGAAATTTAATGTTGTATATGACTGATAACCATTCCATTTCATGATGTTGTATGAGCTCATCATGCCAGATTGCGTATAATTAATGTCTATATTTATGATTCATGAATAAAATGATCTCTGATATGAAGAATTGGTTAAGATCTACAATTAGTCATGGCTAGTTATTCATTTATCATAGCAAAACACTGGCTGTAGTGTTCATCATCTCTAAATTCAATTAAAATGGCCAAACTTGGAGCCCTCATCTCTGTCAGGTATGAAGCATGTGAGGATTTGACATTTCGCGTGATGTCTTGCACCTGGGTTCCTATCCCTTCCCTCTTCACGACTCCATTCATTTCAATTCGTAACCAGGGTAGATGTGAGGAAGCTATGGCTCTGCTTAGTCGTTTTGAAATTTTAGGATCGGAGCTCGTTGAAGCCGGTGAGAAGGCTGCCCTATTATTTGACAAAATTGGATGGGGTCAGTTCTTCAGGTGCTTTAGTGGCCATAACGTGGAGGTTACTAAACAATTTTCTTTGAGTTTGAAAGAAAACGTAGCACAGGTTGGAGATTTCAAGTTTATCATTTACGAAGATAAAATTGCAGAGGCTATAAAGCTTCCACAAACTGGAGAGCGATGGTTTAAAGGTGGGAAAGTGAATAAGAAGAAATGTCAGTCCTTGCTGTTTCCCTTGTCAGCCAATGCCAAACTGAAAATTGGGGTTTTGGTTAAGTTTCTAAAGCCGAAATGGCGAGCATTCTATGAGATCTTGGTCAGGTACGTATCATGTGATGGACGATTCTCTCACCTGCATTATTATCACCTTTGACTACTGTTAGCATTAAAAGGCTGTAAACTTAATCTCCCCTTTTACCTATTGCAAAGTTTAAATAAAATGGCTAATTCGGTTCAAACTACCATAGGTAATCCTGATAGAAGTCTGTTCCATCATGGCCTAGTCAAAATTATAATACAGCATCAACTGTCTCTTAATTCTAAATCGTGGGATGAGTTTTTAATTGAATGTAAATTAGGGCCAACTCAATATTGGCCAAATCCTCCCCCAAATACCCGTAGGAAACGAAAGGCTGCAGTAAAATCTGAAGTTGTTAATGTTCATGAGGCTGAATCGAAGGATAAAGAGCTTCAGCAAGCTAATCCACCTATAAATACTTGTATCAGTGATGATGGGGTCGGGAATATAGCTCCCTGTTACGCTGAAACAAATTTGAACCAATCCTCATCTGACAAACGTTGTAGTACACCTACAAAGGCAGAGGGCAAGTTAACCAAAAATGAAGTTGTTAACATTGTTAATGATGAAAACCCCTCTGAGCTATATACCCCTCATAAATATGGTGATGAGTCCATGCATAAACTAGAGCAGTTAGCGTAGGTATGTTGTGACAAAGGGGGTTTTGAATCAAAATGACTTGGGGTTAATCGCACGAGAAGAATTACTAGAAGTATGAATAATGCACCTACAACCTCTGTTCCTATGGCCACTCAACAGAGTACTCAGCCAGTGATTGTCCATCTTGAGGATGATGTTCCATCATTGGTTCCTGAAACTACTCATATGGATGAGCCTACTCTTATAAAGACCAATAGTGAAAAATTGGCTAATGACATCACAGAGTCGGGTAAGGCAGAACCTGCTCCATCGTGTATGGACGCCTATGGTTTGGGTCACGAGCCATCTTTTATGAGTTTTCCATCACCTGGTCAAGACATATATGATCTTGATTCTTCTCAGGAAGCTAATTCGTGTCATGACAAGGAGGAAGAAACTCTCCAACAGGTCCTTGATAGGGTGTATGAGACTAAAATTGTTGAACCGAAACATGAACTAAAGGAGTGTCGAGCAAGCGCAGCCTTGAAAGACGAGGAGAATAAGACATTTAAGGCAGAGTTATTAAACTAGATTAATATGTGGAAAGAGATGAACATCAAGAAAAACCAATACAAGAAAGCAAAAAAAATCAATGATACATACAAATCAACATTTGCTCAAATAAGTAGAACAACAGAAGCTAGTAATCATCAGGCTCAAAACCAAGCTCTCTGAGGCTAGGAGGATGATTAATTTACAAAATAGAACCTGAAGATTATTTCCATTTTCAGTTATATGGTTTATCTCTCTGTCAACAGGTAATAAAATATTTTTTTGTGCATGCCTGTAAAATCGCAAATTTTACAGGCATGCATATAACTTATGGTTTCTTTTGTTATTTCTGTTAAAATTGGTTTTAATGAGATTCTTTTGTTTGTTGAACAGGTGGGCATGTTATCACTATCCTCTGTCAATTCAAGATATTTTATATTTCAATTGGAAGACGTTAATGTTTATTGAAGACTGGAATTTTGACACAGCTACCACTAGTGGAAAATGAGAGATTAGTGACCAGGAGACCAAAAATTTTGGTCACCACAGTTTTTTTGAAGGGATAAATGACCAAAATTGATAAATTTAAGTGAGATAACTAAAAAAGACCAAGATAAATGACCACTTTTGGTCATGGGATAAAAACCAAATAAAAACGACCAAGATAAATGACCAAATTTGGTCACAGGATATCTAGACTAAAAATGACCACATAACAATTGGTCATTTATTTGGTCATTTATAGTTGTCACTCCAGTAATAAAAAAAATCCCAATTATTTTTCCCTCTCAAATCAATTGTTTCACCCATTTTTGGACATGGGAATCCAATGAGCAAAGGAAAATTCATAGAAGCTAGATTCAGAGGGAGGAAGAAAAAATGAAGGAGGATATCCTAAAGAGTCCCCTCACATTGAAGGTAGCGGGTCTTCTGCTGCTTGCCATCGCATGCTTCTACTTGGGAAAACACTGGGAAAGCGATTATGACCAGGTACATATCGTTATTGGCTTGATTTCCTCTTCGGTTCAATCCCGGCTCCAACCTATCACCTCTCTTCCCTAAACATCACAAAACCCACCCCCCTCTTCCTCCTCCATCACCACCACCACCATCACCAGCTTCCTTTGGCATAGTGGACAAGGATGGAGTAATGCAGGATCATTTCTTGGTGGCACTACTACATTTCGATCCAAAATATGATGGAAAAATCCAACGACGCGTGGATTTCTCTTTTTAAACTTACCAAAAATCACAAGGATACAATTTTTTTTGTAAATGTGGCCACAAGCATCGGTGAAGCGACGGCTATTCTCATAACCGTCGGTTAAGTGACGGCGCGTTAGTAAGCGTCACATATCCGACGCTTAAGTCCAATAGAGCAAAGTGATCATAGTGGA
>LPNX011042019.1:335321-346898 GCA_001517045.1 Pseudotsuga menziesii | reverse complement strand
TAAAATAAAAAATAAACCTACCAAACCCCGAGAACAAAATTAAAAATAAGAAAAAAATTTCATTGTAAAAATTTTGGTAAAAGAAAGAAGCACTTCTCCAACTAAACTTATTTAGCCATCAGAGTTCTCATAACATTAGGAACATCCAACAGAACCTTCGGGGAGAAACCTGTCCCCCGCTTTTATTTTAAATAGACTAAATGATTAAAAATGGATTTAATATAAAGAACTTTGGTGCCCACACCAAATTCAAAACCAGAGTCACTCTGCAGCCTCTTCTTTGGCCCCTCTACAGAGAAACACCAGGATCATCCATCGACCCATCAGACAACCTGAAACCGATCGAAGGGCCAACTCAGAATCACGAGACAACCTTCTTTCTTATTGGGTTTCTCTCTTAACTTGCTTTCTTAGTAATATTCCGATGGAACAACAACAACGCAAGCAACAACAGATTCCGCAGGAAGAAGAAAATGCAGAGGAGCTGCAGCATGGACCCTACCCCATTGAACAACTTCAGGTAATAAGTTTCAAATTCCTTTCAAAGCCAAGAACAATGCAATGCAATTTCTTTGAAATGAATTTGATCTCTGGATGCTTTTGTTGTATCATGCCTGTGGGATATCTGTTGTTGATATTAAAAAACTCAAGGATGTTGGGCACTGCACGGTAGAAGTTGTTGCATATTCTCCCAAGAAAGATCTTGTGCAGATCAAGGGCCTCAACAATGCCAAGGTTGATAAAATTATTGAAGCAGGCATGTCAACTTTATCCCTTAGCCCACTTTTTTTATAGTTCTATTTTTGAAAACATGAAAAATTCAGTGGGTGGCTTGTATTCATATGATTATTGCCTCTAGCAGCCTCAAAATTGGTTCCCATGGGTTTCACTAGTGCCAGCCAGCTGCATGCTCAACACCTTGAGATTATACATATAAGTTCTAGCTTTAGAGAACTTGACAAGATACTAGAAGGTAAAGTAATTTCTGCAGAACTTGCTTGAGAGTTCTTTGGTTACAAGGATACAGTTGAGTTGCATTGTTATTAATGATGGGATTGGTGGAATTATTAGTGGGCATTGATAATTGTTTTTTAGGCACATTCCATGATTCTGAGAGTTTGCTCTTTTCTTAACAGGTGGGGTTGAGACTGGATCAATCACAGAGATCTATGGGGAATTTCATACAAGAAAAACCCAATTATGTCACACTCTCTGCGTTACTTGTCAAGTAAGGTTCTCAGAGGAAAAAATGTGCAGCTATTATTTTAAAATATGTTTGTATGTTGTAAATTTTATTAATGAAACAGTAGTCCACACCAACCAAAATCTGGGGCAATATGATAAACCCTTCTAGGCTCTATGCCACATACCCAGTAGCTACTCACATTATAAGAAATCAGCCCAAAGCCATTAAACAGTCATTATCATTATGTCCAAAATTAGGGCTCTAGAGGTGTTCTAGAGTAGTTGTATCTATCATAAATGTGCTAACGGAAGCCTGACTAGGAGACCCATTTCTTGTTTTGTTCCCTACTTGGTTTTCTTTTCCATTCCCATCTTGAAACTGCATCAGTGTATTACTAATCAATTTCATATGCAAAATATATGATGGCAATGGGGGTTCATGTTTATTATCCCCAAAGCCATTTACCCCCGTTTCTTGTTTTGTTTTCATTTCCCATTCCTTTTATAGTTTCTCGTAACACAATGTATTAACCATTGTCATGGAAACAAAGAGCCAACCATTTCAGGCACCAGATTCTACCTTAGTTGCAGAGGATTCATCCTGGCGTGGCCGCTTTCCCTTTGACATGGCTAATGTAATAAATATAAATGGGATCTTATCATTTATAGGTGGGCGCTGTAGTTCATTATGGTGTTCGCATGGAAAAAAATGGTTGATGGTTGATTGGGGAAAAATAATACTACTCATTAGCTGCATATTTGAGGGCACTAGTTTGAAGATCGTATAAAGATATGGCTGTTTGAACTTTGAGGCAGCAAACCTCTCATTTTTCTCTTAAGTCTACATTACTGGAATTATGTAGTCACTCCCTGCACTCAGAGGCAATGAGATATCTAGTGAATGCTACTTGTGGCCATGTCTACTTCTTCCCAGAGAATGAAACCTAGTTGAGCTTCAGTTGCTTGAAACCCTGATCAATTCAAAGGCATTCATGGTCGTCATGCTCCTAAAGCCTCTATGTTTCAGACCCACCACGATACCACCTCCATTTTCCTCCAAAACACAGGCAGACTCCCTCCACAATTGGCTTAAACAGAGCGAAAACATCAAACTCAAGACTAAATTATATGAACCCATATCTGAAAAATAGGATAGACTTTGGGCATTCCCCAAATGAGAAGAACTCCCTCTGCCTGCTTTATTGTCTTCAAAAAGTTCATCAAAGTGGTCCTAAGAATCTCAAAACTCGGCTATGGGTGGCTTCCTAATGAAGATAATGGAACAGCGCTTAATTAATTAATGTAGTTGGTATAATATTGAAGGGAAGTAGAGAAATGAATTAATCATTGTACAAGAGGCACAATAAGCTACAGGCCAGTCTTCCAAGGACGCCCTCAACAACACACACAGGGGCCCAATTGCACCGAAAAGGGACCCATATGCATCAAATTTTGACTGGGACTCTTGCAGTGAGCTCTCTGATTATTTGATCTTAAATTTTGCACTGCATTGCAAGTGCGGTGCAGCTACTGTTGGAATGAATGTCTTATGCGTGAATTCAGTCATTTTCTAATTAGCGATTTGATTGTGAGGTTGAATGTTGTGGAAATAAAATAATATGGCCAAATTTGAGACAGCTATGCATAAAGATAGAGACAATAATGTTGCTGTAATTGCCATATGTGTGACTGTGTAGAGAAGACCAGAGAGGAGTATTGGACAAAACTTCTGTGTATTTAAGCAAATTTTTGAATTTCTTGTTTTATCGAGGTCCATAACAATAGGCCGAAGGCTTGTTCAGGAAAGAATGGGACCATTTAGAGTCATTTTGGTGTTTTAAGAAGATTGGAAAACATAGTTTGAAGTGTTTACATGAATATGTTTTAGAGTATAAGTTTTGAGTAATGTTCTTAATTAAAAAGACATTTAAGATGTAATGGTGTGATGGGAGAAGAACTACCTCGTTGATGATATAAGAGTGTATCAATCTCATTTTATCTATTGACTTTATTGTAACCGTTAAATCAGTTGTTTGTCTTGTTTGCAAGCTGAACATGGTGTTAGAATATTATGAGCCTGAGTCTGTAGTTACTTGTGAAGAAGTTCAAATCAGTTTCAAAATTAAAATAGCAAAACCTGTGGTTATTTGTGAAGAATTTCAAAATTAACTGAATCACGAGTGAAGAAAGAAGAAAGAAAAAAATTAACTGGTGGCACTGACAGCTCGTCCAGCTGGCATCAATGACTGGTGGCTAAATGTTGTCTGTGAGTTAGCTTTTATCACTTGTGGGATGGTCAGCACCAGTTTGCATAGCCTTCTTATGATTTTCATTGTGCCTTAAGTTTGGAATACCATTTTAGAATGGGATATAAATGCCTTTTCAATCTCAGTCTACTGCCTTATTCTCCCCTGAGGCATATTGAGTGCAGCGATCTTCTCAAGGGCCTTCTTTATAGGTGAACATTTCAATAAGTATTTGGTTGGGATATCACTTGTTTGAAGCCAATAAACTGAAGCTGCTTCAGACTTATCTTACTGTCTTTGAAGTCTTGTCCTCACATTGGGTGATATACTTCTATGCTTCACAAGTCCATTCCCTTGTTTATCAAGCAAATGGGCTTTCACTCATTGAGCCAATCTAATCGTTCTTAAAACATATAAATTATTCATCTATAGCTCCCACCAGAGTTTCACCTAGTGCCAAGTTTCTCCACATATTTCTAGAGTGTTGTGTCAATGGGATGTGATTTGTTGCTTTTTCTATAGCACCACCTCTCTCTCCATATTTGCTCCTCACTTTTCTGCTACCCAACTGAGGAAAATGGAGCTATTTGGTTCCTTGGAGAAGACAAGAAAAAAATTCTGATTTTCTTATGCCCAAGCAAACAATTGATAAGTTCATCTTCTCTCATGCTTTCCAAGTTGCAAAAATAGCCCCTTACCCATCTATCATACAAGATACCCTCTTCTAGCTGCCATGTGCTTGCAAAACTTGCTACTACAATCTCCAATTGCAAAGGATGGGCCACCATAGGGTTTAGCATTTGTTTTTAGTTGTCTTAGGGCCATTGTTGCAAATATCATTTCATGGAATATATCGCTAAGGGTGCAGAAAGAAACTTAACAGAAATATTGGGGAACATATTGGAAAATTATCTGAAAATATGGAAAGAAAAAACTTAGACCTCAAGATTTTTGAAAATATTAGACAAATCAACAACATGAAATACATGGGAGAAATCAGAAATACCAGGAGAAATTGGAGATATTTGCAACATTGCTTAGGGGCCACTTGTGGAAAAAAGGCCCCAGATGTGGGGAGGCTTTGTGGGCCACTCATGTCACATTCAAATGCCCTTGTTTTATAAATGTCATTGTTGTTTCTTCTTTTGCTGTCGTGTCACCCCAGCTGGAGGTGTTTTATGAAGCAGGAAGCACTTCCTAATCTGCAGGAGTTGTCTCCTACTGCAGGAAGTGCCTCCTTCAGTAGATGGATCTACTGGAAAACCCTTTAAAAGTGGGGCAGGTTGGAGACAGATATGTGAATCCAAGGATCTGGTGCATAAAGGCAAATCTGGTATCCTTGGCCTTGAAGATGGTTTGTTATCTACAATATAATTGGACATTGAATTTAGTTCTTTTGGTGACCTACAGTATTGGAGATGGAAGTTGTTTTATGATCTGAAGTTTTATCTGAAGTCTTATACTACGATCCAGTCAAAAAAACCAGCAGCTTACTCTACAGAGTGCTATTTGTTTCTATGTATATGGGCATGTATCTTCATTTGCTGATTAATGTCTTTTGTTAACATTTTCCAACATGTTCAATACCCTTTATGCTATTATATTCTACTTTAGGTTTTCAAATTTGATTGGCAGGTAATTTTTATTATAAGTGAATATAATTACAGAGGACGACGTATTGTTTTCTTAGTAGATTGTAGCCAGCTTTGTGTTCATAGGGATTGCATCTAAACTGTTTTCCCTACTATTAATGTCTTTTAGTTCACAAGATCATTGCTTCAACAAGTTTTTTTTAATGTGAGAAATGTTTTAGGAATGTGTGTACTTTACCATCTCATGGCACTAATCTAACAGTCAATGACAATGTAACTAAAATATATTTTTAACTTACTGAATTTTGAATGATAAAAAGCAGTGTTTAATTTTGGCTGTGAACTAAATGTTTAGTTCATTTTTGTTTTAACATGCTTTAAACTTTATGTGACTGAATGCAAATCCTGTTTTTTTACATGATTGAACTCGTGTATATTGTTTGTTGTGGCATATGTAAACTGTGATAGGCTATATTATTCTTTTATCATTCTAAACGTTGAATTGGAAATATTACGATTTTCAGATCCATATTCCTGGCTGGAATATGAAATGAAAATTGATTTGGTTCATTTGGAATTAGGAATGGTCATTTCAATTTTAAAGAATGGCAGTTCATTCATGCTCCCCACAAAATTTGAGGATTGAACATATGATCTAGACTTCTCAACTATGACCTAATGGATCATAATTGAGTCACAATACATTTGCAAAGTTCTCTTGAGGGAGAAGTATAATTGAAACCTGATATTTTTGACATAGCTTGTCTTACATAGGAAAACCTTGCAGCTTTGCTAATCTAGCCCAGCAATGCATAGTCCTGCAATTGAATGGAGATATTGATTAGAACATTGGATTTCTGTTGTGCCAATGGTTGGTTAGAGTATAGAAGAGATTTGAATTCCAGAATTTTTTTCTTCTTATCCTGGGATCCCATCTGACAATTTTTTTTGTGGACCATGCAAAAGCACAAGTGTATCCCATTAGAAGAGCTTGCTGCAGAATTCAAACTCCGCACTCAGGTTCTTATATGTTTATAACTTTATCTATTATACATTTATATGGACATGCACATGAATGGATAGAGGCACTTTTTCAAATTTAGTGATGTGTTTTGTATTTCTTTCTCTCATGAGCTAGTTGGGATTCATGCATAAATGTTATTAGCCATGGAATTTTTTGTTTGTACTAAACTTTTCGATGTCTTATAAGTGAAGTATATCTTACGATATTTAAATAGAATTAGTTTTCTATAAAATTGGAGACATGTATTCCATCTTAGTTTGTTGTGGCATTCCTTACCTTACAAGCATTTGAATTTACTGTCACTCTCTGAATTCAGAAACTGCATTTTGAGAAGCATGGGATTCAATAGAGATTTTAATTTTGTGACAGGAATGACTTTGTTTTGTTTTAGTTATGATTGTGGATAATGTTGTATAATCCATAATGATTGGGGTGGTGGTACGGGAGTGGTTGTCAGTGGTTTTGAAAATCATGTTTGGGAAAGATGTAAGGCTGATCTTCAGCTCCTTGATCCTAATTGGGGAGAGAAAGGGTTTGACTATGGGGGTTGGTTTACATTGTCCAATTTCAGAAAGGGGATGAATAGGGTTCAGTTCAGGTGCAGTTGGACAAGGTGTATAGTCCTTGGGTGGACATCTGTTTTTTGGATCCTGGAAACCTGTTGATGTGCTAATTGAGGCTATTGGATTGTGTTAACACTTAAAACTATGAGGTTCTAAGGTAACTAGAAACAATGCATTGTCACCTTGCACTATTTCTCTGCACTTTGGGTTAGTACTTGAAAACCATAGAGGAGAATCCTTTTGTGACTTTAGGGGTCAACTAACAATTAAAATTTAAAAACAATCAGTAACACTTAAATTGAAATACAAGCTTGCTGCCCTGATTACTTCTATTAATAAATGTGAAAAACCAGCAAGCAAAACATGACCTAATAACTGAAAAACTGAATGGAAAATGATCCAAACCTTGATCCAAGTGTTGAGCACTCAACCCAACGTAATTCTAAACTAACAAAAGCTAAAGGTTCTCTCTATTTCTGCAATTAAGATCAAAATTCAACAAAATTAAACAATTATGTTTATCTCCAAGTATTATTTTTGTTTGCGTAATCCTTTATGAGCATTTGTGATTCTCTGGGATATTAGCATGATTCTCTGCTAGCATGTTCACATATATGTGAATCGTTTTTGACCTTGACATGCTTTGCATCATGTTTGTATGCAGCTGTCTCCATTGGTATGATTTGTTCTGAACTGATATTTTAAACTTTTGTGTATATAATTGATATCTTCCTGTTATCATATCTTAGAGCATCCATTTCATCGCACTAGTTTCAGCTTGCAAATTAATCAACCATTTCAAATAACCCGTATTTTTATTTTTATGTTATGGGAGGACACAACTGAAGGCGAAAGGTATCTCCTACATGGTCCTTTCATAAAGATTCCAACCTTGGAATTCTCATGAAAACATATATGTGGCTCTGGAAAAGCTGTAGACTATTGTATATATTTTTCACTTCAAAGAATTTGTTCATGGTCATTATTTAGGTGAGATTGATTCCTGGTTTCTGACCATTCAAGAGTGTATCAGGAAATTGGAGGAATAGAAATATATATGTCTCTGACCGTTAATCCTAAGGCTTTCAAGTCCCTTGCGACTGAATTCAAAAATGATATGGCACGGGAGCTGGAAGTTGTTGTTTATCAGGTGAAATAGAAACCCTACCAATGAAGTGAAAAGATTGTTAAATGATTGTTTTCAGCAGTCAAAACATCCTTAATACTTGTTGACAGTTTCAAAATTTTACTGTTTAGAAGGAAGTCATAGATTATTCATTTCATGTTTTCAAGAGTGACAATTTATGGATATATATTTTTGCAAACATGAAGCAAACACAGGTTAACATTCCGAATGTCAGTGACAGAGGAGATACCTTACAAGTTGAATGGGCCGTATTGCCAGCTGACTCTAGTAATTATATGACAAACAGTACTGCTGAGGTTAAATAACTGAAATATTTCCTTTTCCAATTTAATGTTTGAGGAATGAGGATGACTGAATAGTACTCTATGATTATTCATGTATATCGAAAAGTATAGTTATATGAATTAATTAAATATGTTGTTCTTTATCTTGTTTTTTCCAACCTTTTTCCATTTGTTCAACTGTTATCGATTTTCATCTTTGCAGAGAATCATCTCCCTTTTAAGTGGGCATCAGGTTCACCTTTGTGATGCCTTCGGAACTTACAAGTGGCTACCTTGTAAGTATAAAAAATTCCAGAGCTTAAAATAGGTTTTCTAGTGTCGTATGCCATCACTGATCCATCTTGCCCCTTTGCTGTATATTATTTTAATGAAAGAGAATAGGTATCGGAATGTTTTTATTGAATAGATAGGGATATGACATCATGTGGGTTGTGTAAGTAACATAATTAGTTGCATGGTATGTACTATTCAACAAATGACATTAAAGTGTTTGCTTTAGTGGTCATAGACTAATTTTGAAGTGGTTTCTTCATAGGTCACTCCAAGGTAATAAGTTGAGAGGAAGGATTCCAGAAGTAATTGGTCTCATGCAGGCTGTGGTTGTTCTATAAGTTCAGTGTTTGCTGGATTTTAACTCGTACTAAAATGTCTTCTAATCTGATTAAAAGTAACCTCAGTCCTTAAAATATGCATGCAATCCCAACTAAATAAAAAGTTAAAACCCATAATGTTTTGGGATTTTGTTAGTATATTTCTTGTGCACAATCAATTCATATTCCTTCCTACATGATCAATGCTCTGCGATCCCAAGCGAAGATTTGATTATACAATTATGGTTTATTCTTTAGTGCATTGATACATTAGTAATATTTATTGCAGGGATTTGAGTGATAATCATCTTACTGGAACAATTCCTCCCATCCTAGGAAATTTGACTTACACTGGAAAGTTGTAAGTTACTTGCACGCTTAATTGCTTGAATTCTAACCTCTGGTCATTATATGTTGACCACAAATTTCTTTCATTTTCAATTTTCAAGAATCTGATTCTCTTGTTATTTGCTTTGTACTTCTCAGATATTTGCATAGTAATAATCTCACTGGATCTATTCCACCGGAATTAGGGAATATGACAAAGCTGAGCTACCTGTAAGAGCTTTAAACAACATCCTATAGTTATGTATAGTATATGCAAGAAATAGAAATTGGATGTGAATTATAAGAAAAATCCCAATATGGATATGCAGGAAGCTGAATGACAATCAACTTACAGGGAAGATTCCACCTGAGCTGGGGAAGTTGGAACAACTATTTGAATTGTAAGTTTCTATCTATACAGTTTTCAAGAAAGTAAAGACAAAAATGGTAGAAACATATTCAAACCTAGTAATATACTACAACATTAATCATAGATCTATTGTGGAATCTTTCTGCAAGTATTTTAACAACACTAGATTGTATTTTGTTTGGACAGAAATCTTGCCAGAAATCACCTTGAAGGTCCAATCCCAGAGAACATTAGTTCCTTCGTTGCTCTTAATTACTTGTAAGTGATATAATCTTCAGGCCTAGTGGAAAATCTATGGAAAGTAATCTTGGCATTTTTCTAACAATATTGAGGACATGTCTTCTTCTTGTCCTTTCTTTATCCAGCAATGTGCATGGTAACCGTTTGAATGGAACTATTCCTCTGGAATTCCATAAACTTGATAGATTAACTTATTTGTAAGTGTTTGTAGGTAACATATAATATGATTAAACTATTTAACATAATCAATTATTGAATTGTATGCAGCATGTTCAGAGTGATTAACAGATTTTGTTGTGGGTTTTACAGAAATCTGTCCTCCAACAAAATCAAGGGAGCAATTCCCATAGAGTTGGGATATATTATAAATCTAGACACACTGTTAGTTCTTGATATTTTAATGTCTTGATTAAGCTTCCAAGGCTCCTATTATAATTTCATCTAGAAACATAATTTGCTCTAACGGTAAAATGTACATTTTAATTGATCTGTGATTTGATGTGAATATTTAGGGACCTCTCTAAAAATGATATTTCTGGACCTATTCCGGGATCTGTTTGGGATTTGGAACATCTTTTAAAATTGTAAGCCATCTGTAGAATTATTTTGAGAACAAATCAAGTTTTTGTGGGTGAGATAACTATTAACCCATCATTGTCTCTATTGGATTGTGAATTGAAGGAACTTGAGTGGCAATAAACTGAGTGGTTTTCTCCTAACAGAATTTGGAAATCTAAGAAGCATTGGGGATATGTAAGTACTTGCATGGTTTGTGTTGTTTGCAAATAATTATTGTTCCTTCCACATCTCTATTTAGTGTACCCATGGTCACTTCAACAAAAGTAGCATAGTGTGACATCTTTTCAATGCAGAGACCTTTCTGCTAACCGATTATTGGGTACCATTCCTCAAGAACTTGGACAACTACAAAATTTGGCCTCGCTGTAAGTTTCTTCGAATGACCTAAGATAAAATTTATTTAGTAGGTTCACAATTATTATGAAAATAACTCGATTATTCTAAAAATAATTCTGGAGATGGATTATATACAGGATTCTGAATAACAACAGTTTATCAGGGGAGGTGCCATATCAGTTGACCAACTGCTTCAGCCTTACTACACTGTAAGAATTAGTCTAAATCACTCCTATTTGAAGTTCATTTCATTTTGAAGTTCCAAGGAAGTAATATTCATATTTCAACTTCTACTGATTGACTGGAAATGGTTCATTTGTTTCACAAAAATCTCTCTTACAACAATTTGTTTGGGAATATTCCTGCCATAAAGAACTTTACAAGATTTACCCCAGAAAGGTATAGATATATTCGAAACATTTTATCTCTAGAACAAATTCAGTATTTGTTTTAGATATTAGTGGGTTTGTGCATTTGATATGACAGGATTGATTATTACCTCAGCTTTTTAGGAAATCCAGGTCTCTGTGGTGATTGGATTGGATCACTTTGTGGGATATATGCTAGGCAATCAAAAGGTGAAAACAAAATTAAATTTTACAAGTCAAATTACATAGATTAGTTCTGTTTTACGTTCAAATTTCCTGGAAAATTATATTTATAAATGTATCATGTTGATTTTGAAAATGAACAGCTTCTATCTCAACACTAGCTATTGTTTGCATATCTTTGGGTTCAGTTTTATTAGTGTCTATGATTATCATAGCTCTCTACCGTTCAAATCAGCCTAAACCATTCACCAAAGGGTCAGCAAGAAAAATGGATCAAGGTATTATTATGCCACATTTCTCATTTGTCTAGATTATATCATAGAAATAAAGTATTATCTCAAATCAATATCTATGCACTTCATTAAAAAATGCATTGATGTCCTGATCAGGTTCTCCAAGGCTAGTAATATTACACATGGATATGTCCTTTCACATGTATGATGACATAATGTGCATTACATAAAATTTGAATGAGAAATATGTAATTGGTTATGGTTCTACTAGCACAGTTTATAAATGTGTTCTTAATAACTGTAAGCCAAT
>LPNX011042019.1:251346-335176 GCA_001517045.1 Pseudotsuga menziesii | reverse complement strand
GCATCAAACATCGGAATCTTGTCAGTTTGCATGGGTACTCTCTTTCTCCACATGGCAATTTGTTGTTCTATGATTACATGGTAAATGGAAGTTTGTGGGGACTTATTACATGGTAAGTGAAATGGATGGCAAAGCTATCAAGAATTTTACTTGTACAAGATACATATAGGCCTAGCATGAGATTCTACCAACCTTTCATATATGATTGATGTTTTCTAATCGATGAATTGGAGAATCTAAACAATGTTTATTTGTATGTAGGATCTTCAAAGAAGATTAAGATAGACTGGAACACACGTCTAAGGATTGCTTTGGGAGCTGCACAAGGTCTGGCATATCTCCATCACGACTGTAACCCGGCGTATTATTCACAGAGATGTAAAAAATTCCAACATTCTCTTAGATGGTAATTTTGAAGCACACTTTTCAAACTTTGGCATTCCCAAGTGTATCCCCTCTGCCGCAAAACTGACACCTCTACCTATGTTATGGGTACCATTGGTTACATTGACCCTGAATATGCAAGGACATTGAGGCTTAATGAGAAGTCTGATGTGTACAGCTATGGCATTGTTCTTTTAGAGCTACTAACTGGGAGAAAAGCTGTGGATAATGACTCTAATTTGCTTCAGCTGGTAAGATGATAAGATTTATATTCTATAAATTTGATTCACTTGTCTTTGTTCTCTTTGTCTTGGGACACTGCATAGACCAAGAAAATACAGAAATAACCTTTAGTTTTATTGACATGGCCATTTGAATGTAGATTCTATAAAAATCATACAACAATAGAGTAATGGAAACTGTCGACCAACAAGTAGCAGCAACCTGCACAGATCTTGGGGTTGTAACAAAGATCTTTCAACTTGCACTGCTTTGCAAAAAGAGACAGACTTCTGACCGCCCCACCATGCATGAGGTTGCTATAGTTTTGCAGTCATTAGTACCAGCTTCTAAACAAACTCCAAGTATCCGAGTAAACCAACCAGAACCCAGCAACAACTACAGGAGATACTTAGATGAATATGTGGAAGGAAATCACAGAGATGGTACAGGAAGCACAAGCAACACTTCTGATGGGCATTTGTTTGTGAGATTTGGCAAGGTTATTTCACAGAACACTATTTGACTATAATGAAGGCTCAGATGGAGCTCACAGGCAAAATTATCCAATTGGTCATTGTTCATTGTTTTTCCCCTCTCTTGAGAAACACCATCAATATAACCAAGAAGAGGCTGCTTATCATTAAACCAAGGCACATTGGGAATTCTATATTTCTTACATTACCATTCTATACAATTTTCCTTAAAATCCCCAATGACCTTCAAACCAACCCTCATAGAATCCAATCATTATATAATAATCCTTGGATTCCAAGGATAACAATTATGTAGATCTTCTATATCTACCAATTTCCTAGGTTTGAAGATGTTAACTGCACTAAAATTTAAGTGCAGCAAATATATTTTCATAATGAAGAATTTTTGACATGAAGTAAATTTTTTGGCACCAATATGTTTGAGACAAATGTGAACAAAGTTCTCACTTCAACTTCATACGGTGAAAGTGCAAACAAAGATGTAGGCAACTAGGTTATCCACTAACTCCTCATCAGACAAGCCTTTTCTAAACTATCAAATAGTTTCAAAATAGATTGGCGGGTTAACAGAAATTCTTATGTGTTTGCCAATGATGTTCTTTTTCTTATTAATAGGTTATAATGGTTAGGCAATGATAGATACTAGACTACCTATTCTCACTTACCCACTAACAATTACCTTCACGGTGTATTATTGCACCTTCCTTGGGGAAATTGCTAGTTTTATTGGATTTTGTAGGAGTGAGCTTAACTTATAAGTGGGCCATTGAGTATGAAGAGCCCACTACTGATGATTTGTCATTCAGCATGAAGACCCTAATGTTGAGGCTTTCAAGCTATTAAGTGTGGTTTTGAAGCTGCTGACGTGGGATCTAAGTATGGTTTTGCAACCAAGTGAAAGTATGATGGTTTAGCCATTGTAATATTTTGAAAAGTGATGATTTTCCTGTAAAGTTATATGAAAATTAATATGTGTTTGTGAGAAAACTCATATTTATTGTAATACTTTTGACATTTCATATAATATAATTTGTGGTTCAAAACTTATATATATGGTTGCACTTTATATTATGTACCAATGTTGTAATTATTAAGTAATTAATGTGACATTGCATGATTTACATGTGTATTAGATATTATTTACAAGTGTTGTAATTAATTATAATGTGACATTGCATAATTCGCATGTGTATTAGATGAGAATAAATGTATGATTATTTTTTTAATTTAAACGTAATATCAAATTAAAAATTTATATTGATTAATAATGGACACCATTAAAACTACTAAAATATAATGACCATACATAAAGCGACTAAAAATGACTAAATTAGTGACCAGTAAATGAGATTAATGACCAAAATTTGCAAATAAAATGACCAATAATTGAGAGATATGCGTCCAAACAATGAGATATAAATGACCAAAAAAATGACCAAAATTCGCATATCAATGACCAAAAATTAGTTTTGGTGGCTAATTTATGGTCTTTTATTACGTGACCAAATTTGGTCATATTCTAGCTTGTCATGTGGTCATTAATTTGGTCACAAATGTGGTCATATATTTGGTCATTGATTCAAATATATGACCAAATTAATGACCAAATATATGACCAAATTAATGACCAACCAACAAGCTATAAATGACCAAAATAAAAATGACCAATTTTGGTCATGTAATAAAAGACCGCAAATTAGCCACCAATGATTGCCAAACCAAAAGTGGTCATTGATATGCGGATTTTGGTCATTTTTTTGGTCACTAATCTCTCATTTTCCACTAGTGTACGAATATGCCAGTTCCTTTAAATCAGCAGATGTTTCAGGCTAGTTGTTTTTTATTGTTATCTTCTAGTGACAAGTGTTTGTTGAAGAGATTCGATACTCTTTGATAGTGATTTGATAGTGATAGGACTCTTATAGTATTGCATACAGCATTAATGAGAAAAAACTAAATAAAAAACTAGTAGTATTATATAAACCGGTAATTCTTATGAGAAGGGAGGAGAGACTAAAGAGAAGCATACTTGAAATATTATTTTGATGCTAGTGTTGTTCCTAACTGAATTTTTATCTTTGGAAGTGGAATGTGATTGGAAGTCCTCAAGCTGATATTGTGATCGGTATCATTTTGAATACTCTTTTTATATTTCAGTATATAATCTTCTATTTATAATATTGATGCAGTATACTTGGTTATGCTTGTGTTCATCAATTGATATTACACTTTGTCAACAAAATATTGTATTTGAATTAGTATGTTGTTGTAATTGAATTAATTAGTGTTTCTACTGAAAATTCAAGATATAATGACATATATATTTATGGTTGTTTGATCTCATTTGTATTTTTGCAATGATTTTATTTTGCACATTATCTTTTATTCAAATATCTAATGTTGTTTATTAGTTGTTAATTAATAAAACATTTCAGAAGAATTTGAAGTGATTACTATTTCAATTTCTCTGTCAAAATATTTTATAGCAGAATGATTTAATGAGGATGGTTTAAATATTTTCGTTTAGATCCTACTCCTGTATTTTTCTGTTCATCATTATATTAATTAATAATTAATATAATATTCAAATCGCTCTCAGCTGAGATAAGATAGTTAAGATAGTTTAGTTAGCATTATCTTAGTATAGTTTACATTTAACAGTTGTTAAATAGAATTTGTGTAATTTTAGAATCATTTTAATAGTCTTTTAAAAGTTAGACCATTAAATATTAAACCCTTCAAAATTGAAGACTTTCCTTAAGAAAGCAATTGTAGGATAACTTAGGTAGCTCAAAACTAATTTTAGGGTTTATTTAGATAGAAATAACTTTAGGATAGACTTTTACTGAATTTTGGTTTCTCCCTAAGAGGAAAATTCAGGTGGTAGCAGGATCATAACTTGTGAGATTTTGCTATTCCAAACACACCGAAAGCTGCTTTAAGCTGATTGTGTGGGCATAATCTCCTTGTTGGCCTAGGTCAGAAAATCGGGCCAACAGGACTTTAACCATTGACCAATAGGAGGGTTACCCATAATGACTAGACATGACTTTCTCATTATAGAAACTTCCTGGAATAAACATCGGGGTATGACATGACTCAATTACATTACAATACATCCCGGAATAAACATCAGGTTACAATAGATAAGAAATGCAAGTGAATACATTCCCAAGTTACAATTACATCAACACTCCCTCTTAACTAGGAAGGTATTCTCTTGAAACAATTTTCAGCACTGGTCTTCTTCTCTGGATCTTCTCGTCGTATGCATCTTCATGTCATCTTTTCCTTCAAGTCTTTTTTTTTGTCTTCTAGTCATCTTTGTCTCTGGATATGGAACATCACTCAATCTGGATCATCATCACTGGATCTGGATCATCTGCAGCATCATTCCTGGATCTAGATCTTCCCTCGATCTGGATCTAGATCTTCCCTCGATATGGATCATCTCTGGAGCATTAACTCTAGATCTGGATCTTCCCTTGATTTGGATCATCTCTGGATCTAGATCTTCCCTCGATCTGGATCATCTCTGCTGGATCATCAATATTGAATCTTCACCGATGTTATCTCATGATTCTTCTCGTCATAGGAAGTTCTATAGAGCCAGCCCTTTTTCATGCTGGATGTAGGCCTAGCCATCATGTAGGTATTTTCCCAACACTTACATCTAATCATGTAGGAACTAACCTATAATCATATCAGAAAGGCATGCCCAGCACTCACATCTGACCATGTGGGAACCAATCCCACAACCCTATCAGAAAGGCCCAGCACTCACATTTGGCACATACGAGGAACCAATCCAACATGTATGTCCAAAAAGGCTCTACACTTATATCTAGCACATACGAGGAACCAATCCAACATGTATGTCTAGAAAGGCTCTGCACTTACATCTAGCACATGCCAGGAACCAATCCAACATGCACATCCATAAGGGCCCTGCACTTACATCTGACACATGCGAGGAACTAATCCAACATGCATGTTCAGAAGGGCGTGCACTCACATCTGACCTAGTAGGAACCAAATCCTACACCCTCGCCAGAATGGCCCCCAGTCCCAGACTGAGCTACCTCCTAACTGACCAGGTGCCTCCATTCCTAGAATGGCAGTTGCCCTTACATCTGTCCTACTTGACAGAATGGCCAATACTCACATCTGACATGGGAGGAACCTAATCCTTTAGCCATGATAGAATTTTTCGGCCCTTACATCTGACCTACTCGTCAGAATGGCTCTCTCAGTCCCGAACTGAGTGTTCCTGGTAACTAAACAGGTGCCTCCATTCCCAGAATGGCAATCAGCACTCATATCTGACATGGAATGAACCAATTCTCTCACCATGATAGAATGGCTCAGCCCTTACATCTAACCATGGAAGGAACCAATCCTCTCACCATGTCATAATGGCTATGGGACTCATCACTTTCCCTTGGAGGAAACCTCGATCTGGAGAACACCAAGCTTCTCCTTAAAGTACTCGAACTTCACTCTGGCCAATGGCTTTGTCAACACATCAACTATCTGTTCCTCTGTCGCAACATACTGGAGCTTCACTGCTCCCCTCTGCACCATATCCCTGATATAGTGATACTTGATCTCGATATGCTTCAACTTGTCATGGAACACTAGATTTTCTGACAACTTCACGCAACTCTAGTTGTCACAATGTATACAAGTAGCATCCATCTGGAGATCAAATAAATTAGACAATAGCTTTCGCAGCCATACTACCTCATTACTAGGTGAACAAGCTGCAACATACTCTGATTCAGCTATACTCAGTGCCACACAGGATTGCTTCCTGCTAAACCAAGATATCACACCTGATCCCATACTGAAGCAACACTTTGAAGTGTTCTTCCTATCGATGGCACTACTTGCCCAATCTAAATCAACATAACCCTCCAGGTTAATCTTCTGATTCGCATCGTACTTGAGCCCATAATCAATTGTACCCCTACATGCTTTGCAACCATCAGGTGAACCTATCTCAATGTGTTCACAGCAAAGAAAATATCTGGTCTCAGGTACATCAAGGACCCAATCATCTGATGATACATCGTAGCATCAACCGTCTCTGATGAAGCATCACTCAATATATTTAAATTCGAAGCCATAGGTGTGGTCATGCAGTCCGTCATCCTAAACCTATTCAGTAGCTCTACTACATACTTCCCTTGTCCACACCTCCATTCCTAGAACAATAGTGCATCAACACATGACAGGAGCATTACTGGTCTTTCGCCTTCAACCTTGAAGCACAGGTTGGAATTCGCTTTACTCTCAGTAAATCCTAGAGTCATCAGTAATCTATCCATCCTGTCATACCATGTCGAACCTCAATATCTTCTGCAGTCACTCCCTCTGAAGCGGAGCATCATACTCCCTCTATATTCCATACTCTATGCACTAAAACATTCTGTACTGGAGTGACAATTAGTATCCATCTAGGATCATTTGATACCAAGATCATCTATTTTGAACTTTTTCAAAAGTTCTTCTCACATCCATCTGTGAGCTTGTCATCCTTTATCAACCTTGTAGAAAATGTTAAGATATTCATCAAGCTCATCATGTATGTGTTATCCCATGGGTATCTTCTGAACTCGTACAAGGCCTTCTTTCATTTGCACACATGATTATGCATGTCATGTGACTTCACTTCCAGTGGCTGCAAATGTCTCTTAGTAGTCTATGCCTTGTATCCCACGATGTTTCCATCTACTGCATGATGGAACTACGAACTTCCCTTCACATATTGATACTACATCCTAGACATCATTCTTCTTGAACTTCTTCATAGCTAGAAGGTTTTGTATCAGTGATGTCGCTACATTCGTCATATTATTCTTCATCTTGAACTATCGTCACTTGTTCTTTAGAACAAGTCTCATCCTTCTTTGCTTGTAGGCAATTATGTATGTGATCATTCCTACAATTCAAATGCATTTGCATGGTTAGAAACATTTCATAAGGATAATTCATACTGGAAAATTCTTATGCATAAATATATGATCATGCAACTACTTTAGCCAATACAACATTCATCCATGTCTCACTGAAACTTTCTAGATACCTTCCATCTATACCAGGACAACATTGAGATTGTGCACTAATCCAATATGTCAGCAAAGAGGTTTCATTCTAGATAAGTAGCAATGGAGAATTTTGATAGCACCATGAGGTACTTACCCATCACATGCATATTAGTAGTATTCTGTCATTAATGCAAACATCCTATCATGCATACTACAATAACTAAATATAAACAAATGCATAACAAAACAATGAAATGACAATTGAATACTTATCTTTGTTTGTTTCATGGGTAGACTACTTCTTGATCCTTCAGCTTTATCGTCTTCTTCATTGATGATAGCATCGTTTCTTATCCAAATGCTAAGGAGGATAAGAGGTGCTTCAAGAGTTGAGTTATTCATATTCCTCATTACTTGAGGGATCTTCTTTGGATGGTGAGAGCTTGATCTTTGGTTGCTCCCACCTTCTCTTCTTGAGCTTCTTCTTCTTGTGTGTTCTCTTCCTAGAGTCTACTGAAAGTAATCACACATTCCTCGCATGAATGAATCCTATGATCCTGGGAGGCCATTCAAGTTGGCTATCACCACTTCTACATTCTTCACTTCTTCTTTTACAGTTTCAAGTTGTTCTTTGATTTGAGAGACCCTTATGACTGCATGGTCTCTGCATTCTGTATCTTCACATTCTTCAACTTGTTTCTTAAGGTCATTTTCTGATGTATGTTCTTTCCTTCAAATATCTTAGTCAAGGAATCAAACCTCATCGGTGTATTTAGGGAAGACACTTGTGGTACAAGTTGATCTGTGACTGAATCATAAATGATCTTCTTGGCCTTGACCAAGTTCTTCTTCTGTAAGGCTTCTATCCTTATCTCCCTCTGGAACTGGAACCTCTCTACTCATGTAGGTGTCCAATTCATTTTCTTCAGCGAGATAATTTACTTCCATGCTTGGAATTTGTCCACTTCACCAAGCTTATCATCAATCTGATGTGATAGATCACTTTGAAATGAGAACCTCAAATGAAAATAGCAAAGGATAAGATCTTACCGATTTGAGGTGTTCGTCCTAGTTCCGGAGCTGGCTGATCTAGGGTTTGTCACAGAAACCCTAATTGTCAAAACTTGGAATATTTTAGCTATCATTGGATAGATAGATATATCTCTTCAAATGGAGCTGTCCAATGTACTCCTTTTCTGAAAACAGTGGAGGGAAGCTCCCGGAATAGGAAGCCCTAGTTTTCCAATTTATTCTGCAGAAATGTCTGTCACTATTTATGTCATATATACGAACTTATTGCTCCTATATGTCTGAAACTTCGTAATAAGGTAACCTATAATGTCCCTAATCCAACATCATAGGTTTCATCAGAATTGGTTTCACCATTTGGAATTTATGATCCTTTTCCCAAGGTGACCTGTTACAGGACTGTTCAAACATCGAAGTTGTACGGCATGCCACGTGTCACTGGTTCAGCTTCTAAGTATGATATTCGGACCACCAAAATTAAATTATGTGCCCTTTATGGAACATCTTCAGGAATTATATTTGGAACTTTGTAGCCCAATATATTACAATTCTCCCCAGGTGTTCTGTTTAGGGATGAATTCTAGAAGAGGCTAGAACCCTAACTTGGAGGGATCATATTTCCAGAATATAGCGAATATGAGGATGAAGTTTGGAAACTGTGTTCATTGGGATTTTATATTTCACCCCTGCAAATTTCATCTCCTGATCCTTTACCAAGCTCTGGATATAGCGAATGTACCAAAACTTAGCAATTTTAGTAGTTAGGGTTTTTCTAGCTCAGGGTCAAACTAGGGTTTGACTTTCCCCAAGTTTTACCCAACCAAATTTCATGATCCAGGTCTCTAAAATTCAGTTTTAATGAAGATAAAAATCGTATGTTGGGCTCACTCAAAAATTCCTCTTCTATAGAAATCCCTAATTTCCACATCGAAAACTGAAAATGCTCGGAATCGAATTCTGCTTCGATAGAAAGATGTGCCCTTCAATGGAGAGTCAGCCTAGCATACTTTTGCTGATGGATTATGGAGAGAGACCCAAAAAGTAAGAAGACCTAGCTTCTATAGCTGCACAATGTCTTCTTCTAAGGTTAGCTCTGATACCATGTTATTTTTTTATCATATAAGCTAGCATTATGATCTTAGGATCTTTTAACTGAGAGAATAACAAGCACAACAATAAAATATAAGCACATCACAAGAGACAAGAGACACAAAGAATTTTCCTCAAGGAAACCATAAAGGAGAAAACCCCACAACTTCCTTAGATATAGAATCAACACAAAAGGTAAAACTGGAAAACAGTTAGATGATCTCTCGACAGCAGTAGTCTCTCTCTCTCACACTGAGAGAGCTTCTTCTCTCTCACTCATGTGCCCCAATGAGTGAGTGTGAGTGTTGCAAGTGAGATAAATAGAGAGGATCACTTTCTATTTATATTCTTTTGTTCACTTGAAGTGCATTCCAACATGTCAGCCTCACTTAACAATTACTTACTAGAGCCGACATCTCTAGGAGTTTCTTATAACCCTAGTGCCCCACCACTTGTGGGGACTTTGCCTCCTCCGACCAATAGGAGGGTAACACAATGGTGGGAAATATTTCCCCAAATTACAATGACTCACCTAGGGTTGACTTCACTAGGATAGTCTAATAACCAAAGGGCCCCACAACTATGGGGACTTTAACCCTTGACCAATAGGAGGGTTACCCACAATGACTAGACATGACTTTCTCATTATAGAAACTTCCCGGAATAAACATCGGGGTATGACATGACTCAATTACATTACAATACATCCCGGAATAAACATTGGGTTACAATAGATAATAAATACAAGTGAATACATTCTGAAGTTACAATTACATCAACACAAGAGAAACACATCTCACTTGATTTCACGAAAGATATTCCCTGTACAATGCATGAGGGTGGTAGGTTTTGGATCCTGGCGTTTGGAGTGAAGAAATGGGGCCCTCAACTACAAGCTACCCGGTACATATTTTGCAGGATTATTTTGAAGAATAGTTTGGTAGTATGCAAGGGAATTTATAGTTGGAGCAGCAACCATGGAGCCATCGAATTCTAGAAGAAGTTGAAGACAGTCATGGATTTTATGATCCACTGGCTAAATATGTGGATTGGTTTTGTCATGACAGGTGTATAGCAGAATTTTCAAAAGGCTGTCATGACCCAGTGGCTATCTATTCGGAGAAATTGCACAGCATGAATGGTTGGTCATAGCTTGGTGATGGAAATAAATTCTCTTACCACGATCCCACTCCATTTGACCATTCAGTACTTTTTTTTATCAAGTATGGGAGAAGCTTCGCATACGGTATCATATGTTTGATTGGATTCACTATAAGTAAAAGGTTATTTGAATAGGAAGTAATTCTCATGTAGGTAAGGTAGGTAGGAATGAATAAGCTCAGCATGGCGAGCATTTCCTATGAGCAATTATTTCGTTTTATTTTTTTTTCTATTCGGTTTTGTTTTGAGAGCACGCTGGGAAGTTTTCAGGAAATAATCTCAAGCTATCCAAATAGATTAGGAACAGGATCTACGTAGGTTCTTTTATACCTCACAGGGAGGATAACATCCCTAGGTTGGAGCTTCTCTTATCACTTGTGCTAAATTTTGGATAGGCACCTATAGTAATCACCTTGCAGAAAGGGGTATATGCATAAAATCTTTGTATCTGATGATTTCGAGGCCACTGAAGAATCTTATCCCAAGCCTGAGCATAGAATTGGGTCATCCCATGAGGAATCATATCGACATGGGAATACCAAGGTTCAAGGATGAGTAGAAGCAGCCACCAGATGGGCAGGTAGCTCAGATATTCGAAGGATGATATTTTCTCAGTGGAAAATATACGTGAGAACTAAACCATGAAGGCATGTGAAATACACAGGTCACTCTTTTTTCCAATGACCTCGATTTTGAGAGGGCCAAATCTGTGATGGAGATGCATTTTCTCCAACCTAACTTGCCCAATGGATAAGCTAGGGTGGGGTTATGAAATGATAAAGGGCCCTGCGGTTTTGAATGATGACGATCTGGCCAAAATCCGATCGATGGTCCCATCTATTTTCGCAATGGGAAGGTGCATGATGGATAAGGAAATGAGACGATGTGAAATCGCATAATGCCTCACACCCTCAATGGTAGAGATTTGGTGGGTTAATTGGTGGCCCAAATCTATTTCGCAATAGGGACATGCACGAGAGTTAACCAGGAGGAGGATCACGAAGTGGTGTACATGCCACGTACTTGAACGTTCAAGATCTAGAATAGAGGAGATCTATGGCTAGAGTCTGTTACGTTGTCTGAATATGGAAAGGGAAATGAGGAAAGGGGCTGTGAAATAGAGACAATTCTCGATAGTGGAAATTGAATAGAGGAGAGACCCATGGAGGACAATGACTCCATCGATTGGACATACGCGGAGAAAATCACCCTCAAGATTTGTGAAATATGTTGTGCTTGTAAAAAATGAATGACATAGGTCGAAGAACCTTTCGATCCAAGGGATGAAGATGATCTTGCTCGTTGAAAGTTATATGAGAAAGAATCAGGGTCGAAATATTCAGGATTGCATATGGATCACCCACTTAATGGGCCGCTGTGAAGATCCATGGTTGAAACTGTTCTGCTCACCCTAAATGTGAAGAAGCGACATTTTGTAGGGTGAGTACATAAAGGGTAGAAGTGACAGGTAATCAAAGGTCTAGATTCCATTCAAATGGATCTATGACCATAAATCAAATCCATGGCGTAGATCACTTCCCAAAATCCGAAGGTTACTGCCTCATGCGTATGATGATTGGAGGCGCCCTGCTGATCAAACAATGGAACAAAAGTATGGCCTTCACATGAAGTAAGATAAATAAATAGAGACACATAGATCAAGGACATTTTGATACCGTCACCAGGAGAGGTCAATGCATGCCAAATTTCTATTCCATATGCCATGGGCTAACTGTGGGTTGATGAGGATCGAAGCCAGAGGTCACTTCCACACTTGAAAACATGACGTCATGAAAAAAAGCGGCGGCTCAACTGGTACCTCTGCCTAATATTTGGAGATGAAACCCACGTGATCATGTTTGTTTTCATCATGCCACTCGATGATGGCATGTGTGAATGGGTGATAAGGCCGTTGTTGAGTTTGACCACCCAACTCTTTGTAAGCACTGCAGTTGGAGCCATTCAAAGATACAGACTGGGTAAATGTTGAAGAAAAGAAAAGGTGGTTGAATGTCACTTGGCCAAGAATCCTGAGAGTTTTGAAAGGAGGTCTATGATGGTCTTCCTACTTGAGAAACTTGATTTCCTAAGTATTCTATTAGCCGATGGGTGCCACTCTGAAATTATGCTATTTCTGGGTTTTCATGCTAAAAGGAATCCAACCATCATGGTAAAGATGATCATTACATTAGAAAGGTTCTTCAATGCTATTAAGGTCAAGGGAAGGATGTTAATCACATTAGAACGACCTTCTAAGGTTGGTGATGACAATGCAGTCCTAATAAAATACAACACCCCCACGAAAACAATGCCTAGGGTCTCCAGTCAGATAGATATACCACCAAAGGCTCTGTACGTGGTCGTTTTCTCCATAATCATAATGTGAAGTATCCATTTCTTGGGGTGGGAGGCTGGAGTGAATTCCTGTATGGGAGAAGGGTGGATCAAAGGCCTTCCTCATCATTATTGTGGATTCCACTTGGCAAATTTATCTGGGATGATGAATCCAAGGGTTGTGGGGATGTTATGACCTGTAGGAGGACATTTATCCTGGGAGGAGAGAAGCACAATAATGACAATCCCATACAGGGATTTTTACCATAAAAAAATTGGATGGTCCTCCTAGGCCTCCACAAATGATAGTATTTCTAAGAGACAAAATTGTCAGGTAGGAGCCAAACACATAAGGGATGTAATCCTTCGTGCCAGCCATGAACATAGGAAGAACACACCATCGAACACAAAATGAACATAAAAGTAAGAATCATAAGAGGTTATGGATCCAAATTCATCTGTTGTTGCAAGGGGGAACGACACATGCGAAAGGAATGAAACCATTAGCGCTGAAACATCACTGTCAAAGAAAGCAAGCCTGCATTCAAACACCACAATATCATTCCCATCCAGCATGCCTGTCACTTCTTATTTCTTGTTTTGGTAGTAAATCATGGAGAAACTGACACCTTGGGTAGTGTTATCTCCCAAATAAAATAAATGTATTTTTGATAGTATAAAGAATTTAAATGATGCAATGAAGGATATGAAGATCACTAACAGTTTTGAAGACCTCTATTTTTTATGCAAATTTCACAAAGTTGTGGTTTTGGTGGCTTGGGTGAGGATCAAAACATCTCATTAGCCACCGAAAGATGGAAGATAAATAGCAAGTGGAAGACCCCTTTGGCAGATAGGCGTATTGCTGAAACTATTTACACCATCAGAACGTTTTTCAAACATCAATCGGAAGTTGTGAAGACTTAAGATCGTCAAGCTAGTTCTCAAAGGTGCCGCAACAGCGGAGAATATAGTGACTAAGCATTCCGATTCATACTTCCAATGACCTCTGACAGTGATGAAATCAGATCAAAAGAACTAAGGATTAAGCAGCGGTGAGGTAAAGTTGAAAGGTGTCGAAATGTTAGTGATATGAAAAAATAAAATGCCACCAAAGTCAAGTAACAGAAGTCGGAAATTGAAAAGACTAAACTGTCGGACAAATAGTTCACTACAGAGCCACAATGGTGAAAGAGAAACTTACTGCGGGTTTTGAAACAATACAGACTCATCGGCGTCAAAACTTGAAAGGACTAATTATCGGTGAGCTTGTTCCCTAGGGAGTCACAACGGCAGGAAGCAGACTGACTACGGCTTCCGATCGATGATAAGAAACATTCCAATAGTGTGATAATAGATGAACACATCGATGATCGGAGGGTCTAAAGACTAATCGGCAGTGAATTAGTCCTCTAAGGAGCCGCAAGGGTGGAAGATATAACTAACTACCAGTTCCACCGTAACAACAAATCATCAGCGATTGGAGGAACTAAAGACTAATTGTCGGAGAGTTTAGAACCAAGCAGCTCCGCGGTGATTGAAAGAACTACAGACTAATCATCGACACAATATTCCATTAAGGATCCACAACTGCAGCAAACATTCAGGATTGGAGTGCCGATGGGCTAGCAGAAATAGATTCTGATCGCCAATGTAGAAATTGTCACGAGCTAAAGGTGGAGAGTGGTAGCATAGAGACTTAGAGAGCCGATGAGCTAAAAGAAAAAGCCCTGATCAGTGACAGTGGTGGTAAGTCAGTAAACTACGGGAAAATAGAGACTTGTAGCACTGAAACTGCGGTGACGAGATGGAGAAAATCCAGCAGATTAAATGAGGAAAATCACTTCAGTAAATGCAGAAACACTGGTTGTCGGTGGGAACTTCACAGTAAACCCTCAGTGGTGATTATCAGCGACCACTTCAGTCATTTGAAATTCACTTAATGAACTATATATTTGCAGGAGATAAACAAATAGTTATCAAGGGTTTGAAGCCCTCATCGAGAAAAACTATTACTTTCAGTTATTTTTGTGTAAACAGATCGGACTTTCAAGATCTGTAAATTTTGTAAGAGGCTATAAAGCCCATGATTTTTTTATTAATAAGAGTTCAACTCCAGGGATTTATGAGCCTGTTCCATTATCAAGTGTCTCATCTAGTTTACTCTAAGTATAAGCTCTTTGTTGTGATTTGTTCAGCCATCTCTTTCTTTACTGTGTTTATTGCCTGAATGTACATTTAGGTAATTTTCAGATTTATTAAAGGGTCGATAGTTGTCATCCTATTGGTTATTTAGTGATATTTGATTTCTAAACACCATCCTCAGCAGGATTTAGCCATTTATATGCATGTTTATGTGTGTAACTCTACCAGCTTGGTGGGTTCTCCATCCCTACACCTTTTTGTCAAACTACTGAACAAGTTGTAACTAAAAGCCTTGTGATTGAGTGAGCTTCATGCATGTCTTGAGAGTGAGAGGTTATGTAGGTTATCTGGCTTCATCCAATTAAGAAAACCCCTAAAATCAGTTTAAGTTACCAGGAATCCTCGAGCTACAACCTAGAGGAGTTTCCTGGAGTGCTAACAAATTGGCGCCATTTTTGGGGAGAGGAGACTGAAGCTCAGCTTCCCTGGGATATGAAATAGATCCATGATTTGATGATAGACAAGTCTTGGACATTATTACAGTTGTAATCATCTATCTGGTGACTCCATTGATATAAGGTGGCTTCAAGAAGACCAAGTACCATAGAAAACCCAAAGGGGCCACCAGTAACGCCCGTTTTAGATCCAGAAGAAATCTTAAGGAAAGCTAGGGCTTTACTAAGACAGACTAGCAGCGCTGCTTAAAACGCTACATCAGGTATTTCAAGAAATATTTTTACCATCATTTCTTCTACTGAAACTTTTAATTCCCAGAAATTTTTAGATACATCAGAAAAATCTAGGGCTTGGGCATCTTCAAGAACTGCTGCTTGTGAAGATCCAATCCCTGGTGACTCCACTGGGATAAGTATACCACCGCCTTCTCAGCAAATATTTTCATCAGTGCCACCTTCCACATCCCTGTCCATACTCATTTCCAATATGGCTACCCCTCAATTGACCAAGATGGAAAGGATCCTGGTAGCTAGGTATGCGCCCCTAATTTTTCCAAATCCTCTTGCAGCCATGCCTACCGGGGATTACCTCAAGTATATGCCTAAGTTTACAGGGGAAGGGGATTTCACTACTAAAGAACATCTAGAGGATTTTTATAGACATGCTAAAAATATACATATAGAACAAGAAGATGTATGAGCCATAGTTTTTATGCAAAGCCTGGATGGCCAGGCTAGGAAGTGGTTTAAAGAACTGCTTGCAGGTTCAGTGGCAGGCATAGAGGCCCTAGATGATGTTTTCCTAAAGCATTGAGGAGAGAGGAGAGACAACCTCTACTATATCATAGAATTCAACAACCTGAAAAGAGAAAATGGTGAGTCTATCTCCAACTTTACCAAGAGATTCAACAACATGTACAGCAATATCCCCATTGTGATTAAGCCCACCGGTACCTTAGCTATGATAACTTACATGAATGCCTTTGACTCTGACTTCTGCCTACTTCTCAGAGAAAGGAGGTCTGCCTCCTTATCACTCATGTAGGATGCTGCCCTAGAGGTAGAGTAAAACATTCTGGCATCTCAGAAGGTCAAAGGGAAGGTAGACAGGAGAAAGCAGGCATCAAACTACAGTGGGGCTTCGGCATCAAAGAACAAGATTGAAAAAATGACCAAACTTTTAGATAACCTAACTACTAAAATGTCTAAATTGAAGGACCAAGGACATCTGTCNAATTTTGTCCCTTATAGAAGAGGAAACCCCCCTGTTCAGATTCTCAGAAGGGAGAGAAATCAAGGGGAAGACCAGAGGATAAGAGCTCCATTTCAAAATTTTGTATTAGAAGAAGGGCTAGAATTTATTGAAGAAGAAGGAGAAGCTGAAGACAATATCCACTGCATGGAGGATGAGGTGGACTATTATTTTCTGACACAGGCAGAGTACAAAGTAGCCCTGATTGATGAGCATATCACTGAAGAGGCTGTCTATCATGATGATGGTTAGGGAGGTTACCAACTGAGGTCTAGGTTGGTTTCTCCACTCAAAAGAATGTTGTACTCGTCAAGCAGCCTGCTGCACCTACTGGAAAGGTTGTTGTTTTACCAAAGAAAGTATCTATTCCATCCAAAGCATTGCATAAACCAACACCTTCAACCACACCTGATCAAGTCCAACTCAAACCTATAGCTCATGAGGTAAGGTTTCTAGATAAGCTACATCATTCCTTCAACCTTGAGTTTGAAATTTAAAAAATTGAAAATCCATTTTCCTTTAATTGAGTTGATGAAGAATGATGCATTTAAAACCTCCATTATGAATTCCCTTCAGCCCAAGGTGCACATTGACGCTAACTTTGTGAACCTGCAAGATGACAAGCCTATTGTAACTCTAGACCCCGTGATAGAAGACCTAAAGGACTCTTGCCCACCATTCTATATATCCTTGAACATCCATGATAAAATCCTCCATAACTATTTGTTGGATTCAGGAGCCTCTCATAACTTAATGCCAAAGGCTGTGATGGATGAGATTGGCCTCAGCATTACCAAGCCCTACCAGGATTTATTCTCCTTTGACTCTAGGAAGGTTAAGTGCTTGGGCCTCATCAAAGACCTTGTTGTAAACTTAAATCAGCTGCCTTCGAAAAGCGTAATGATGGACATCATAGCGGCTGATATTCCTCCAAAATTTGGCCTTTTACTGTCCCAGTCATGGAGCAAAAGATTGGGCGGCACCCTTCAGATGGATCTCACATATGCGACCATTCCCATGTTTGGAGGAGAAACTAAGAGACTATACAAGGAAAATCAGCTAGCGTACATTATAAGCAAGGAGAGTCGCTCAGTAAATCACCCCATCTACACTGTGGACACCGATTTTGGATCTTGCATCTTGCAAATAGATGATAATCATTAGACATCTGTTCAGCTCATTGATCCCACCCGTTCGTAGCCCGAGGAAGTCACAACAGTGCTCTGGACCATGTATTTCTATGGGGCAAGTGCTCAAAACTCAGCAGGCGCAGGGGTCGTGTTGATCTCCCCATATAAGGAGAACATTCACCTATCATATAAGCTCGATTTCAAAACCATGAACAACGTAGCAGAATATGAAGCCTTGCTACTGGGAGTTAAAGTCGCCAAGGAGATGGGGAACATGTACATGAAGATTTTTGGGGGCATAGACCTCATCATACAGCAAGTCAACAACACTTTTCAGATGAAAAATATCAGACTAAAGGCCTACAGGGACGAGGTATGGAAACGCAGAGACTCATTTATGTTTTTCGAACTGTCATATATTCCTAGAGATTTGAATCACCTGGCTGATTCCCTAGCTATCTCTGCAAGTCTGTTTGTTCCTCCTTTACCCCCTAGGCTCAGCTATGATTTTTAGGTCAAGTACAGACCCTCTCTGCCAGACAATGTAAAATTTTGGAGGGTGTTTGAAAATGATGGGGAGCCTAGTAAATTCCTTCAATTAGTGGATGAATTCTCTGACATACACATAGACCAGGAAAACCTTAACCTGGAGGAATCCAAGTAGCTCAAGCTAAAATATAAAGTGACTGAGCATGATATTGTCCAATTGCACAGCAACCACATACCCTGAGGTCTAGTACCACTAGAAGAACTGTTTGATCACAATGATGTCCCTTTAAAGCCTGCCAAAAGGGAGCTAGATCCTGCTATCCAAGAGCACAACATAGGCAGCCAGAGCCATCCAAAACTGATAAATCTATCCACTGGGCTGACTGCTGAACAGAATTCTGAATATTGCAGCCTGATAAAAGAGTTTGCTGATGTCTTTGCATGGGAGTATAGTGACCTAAAAACGTATGACACCAACGTCATCCAGCATAGGATTCCTTTGGAGAAGGACACCATTCCTTTCAAACATAAGCTGAGACCCATCAACTCTCTTCTATTACCAATGATTGAGAAAGAGATCCACAAACTCCTCAAAGCCAAGATCATAATCCCCATCAGGTATTCCCAATGGATTGCAAATCTAGCAGTGGTAAGAAAGAAAAATGGAGAAATCAGGTTGTGTGTGGATTTTAGAAACCTAAACAAATGTTCCAAAAAAAAACAACTATCCACTGCCCAAGATGGAACATCTACTGTAGAGAGTCTCGGGGACCAGGGTGATGTCCTTCCCTGATGGCTTCTCTAGATACAACCAAGTGGCTGTGCACCCAGATGACCAAGAGAAGACTACCTTTACCACCCCCTGGGGCACCTTCATGTATGCTAAAATGCCATTTGGGATAATGAATGCTAGGGCTACTTTTCAGAGAGCTATGTACCTAGCTTTCGTAGGGTTAAAAGATAAATATGTGCTGATATATTCGGATGACTTAACAGTTTACTCTCATAGCCATCATGACCACTTGCAGCATTTGAGAAAGGTATTTCTGAAGTGCAGAAGGTATGGAATATCATTGAACCTCAAGAAGTCCCAGTTTGCACTCAATGAAGAAAAGCTCCTAGGCCACATAGTCTCAACTGAAGGTGTAAAGATCGATTTAGTAAGAGTGGAGGCAATTCAGTAGCTGTCATTACCAAGGTCAAAAAGAGACATTCAGTCCTTTTTAGGCAAGATAAAATTTGTTAGGAGATTCATTCCAAATTTCTCCAAGCTAGTAAAGCATATAAAAGTCATGCTAAAAAAGGATGCAGAAATCAAGTGGACCGACCAGGCATGAAATTATTTTGAAGACATTAATAAATCCATCATGGAGGCCCCAACCCTGATTAGTCCCGACTACACCAAGTGTTTTTAAATTTTCTCTTTTTCATCTTATGACACCGTGGCAACTATATTATTACAAAAGAATGATGAAGGTCTTGATCATCCAATTGCTTTCTTTAGCAGAACCCTGAGAGATGCTGAGCTAAAGTATGACCCAATTGAGAAGCAAGATTATTCCCTCATAAAATATTTGAAGAACTTCAAAATCTACATTCTCCATGCAAAGGTCATTGCATATGTCCCTTCAGTTGCTGTGAAGGATGTTTTGACTCAGCCTGACATTTATGGGAAGAGAGCTAAGTGGATGGCCAAACTCATTGAGTTTGATGTAGAGGTGAAACCCACCAAGCTGGTAATGGGATTAGGTCTAGCCAAACTCATGGCCAAAGAAAACTGTGAACTGATGGAAATAAATTTCACATGTGTCAGATCAGCAAAGGTGCAGACTATGGTAGTAGCTGAAACATAAGTAAATTAAGATCAGGATAACAGTCCACCAGTAGATGAGAATATATCTTCATGTGAGTGGTACTCAAGTATTATTCAATTTCTTCTTAAATTATAAGTTTCTCCTAATCTCACTCCTAACCAAGCATGAGCCCTTAAGTTGAAATTTGTTAAGTTTTGCATAATTGACAAACTGCTGTACTGGAGGGATCAGTCTGGGATTTTGTTAAGGTGTCTAGATAAAGAAGAAGCAGAGTAGGTCATGCATCACTTTCATTCCAGTACATGTGGAGGCCACCACTACTGGAAAACCATAGCCCACAAGATCTTAAAAGTAGGATACTATTGACCAGCCTTCTTTGCGGATGTATGCACTTTTGTAAGAGCCTGTGACCAATGTCAAAGATTTATAGGGAAACAGCAGCTCAAGTCCTTGCCCCTTAGGCATGTTACAGTGAATGGGCCTTTCCGGCAATGGGGTCTGGATTTCATAGGTGAAATAAATCCATCTTCCAGTGGAAAGCATAAATGGATCTTAGTAGCCATTGACTACTTTACCAAATGGATAGAAGCAGTACCCACAAAAAATGCCACTCACCAAGTCATCATGAGATTTTTATATGAGAACATCTTCAGCAGCTTTGGTTTCCCAGTAAGGTTAGTGACTGATAATGCACCAGCTTTTAAGGCTAGGGCATTAGTTAAAATGTGTGAATCAATGGGTATCCAACTGGTGCACTCCACATCCTATTACCCCCAAGGCAATGGCTTGGTTGAGTCATCCAACAAAAGCTTAGTCAGAATCATCAGGAAACTGCTAGAGACAAATCAGAAAAGCTGGGATTTGAAACTTAAGTTTTCTTTATGGGAAGATAGGGTAACAGACAAAAGATCCATAGGGACTTCTCCATTCAAGTTAGTTTATGGCACTGAGGCCATCTTTCCTATCCAGCTGATCCTTCCAGTGGCAAAGTTCTTTCAGGAAAAGGAAGATGAACCAAATGATATGATAAGAAGGATGATGGATTTGGTGGAGTTACACCAGATCAGGGAGCAAGTTGTAGGAAAATCAGAGGCTCATCAACAGAGGATAAACGACATTTTTGACAAAAGAGCAAAGGCAGACAACTTCCAGGTCAGAGATTGGGTCCTCAAGTGGGATGGTGTCAGACAGGACAAGGGGAAACATGGAAAATTTGACTCTTTATGGATTGGACCTTTTGTTATAGACCAGGTATATAAGAATAACACCTTCAAATTGCAGAATCTGGAAGGTGAAGAGGTATTCGATGGCCCAGTAAATGGGCAGTTCCTAAAAATCTATTTTATTTAAGTCTCTAAGGCCTTATGATTGTAAATTAGTAGATAGTAGGTTGTTTTGCTTTTAGAATAAGACTCCATGCCCAATGGAACAATGAAGAATAGTGTTAAGTAACTTAGTTGTTTTTAGGGAATGGCATTTTTGTCTGGGGTTCTTGGGACCTCACAGGGAGGTTCCCATCCCCAAGTAGGAGCTAGATGTTATCTCCCAAATAAAATAAATTTATTTTTGTTTAGTATGAAGAATTTAAATGATGCAATGAAGGATATGAAGATCACTAACAGTTTTGAAGACCTCTATTTTTTATGCACATTTCACAAAGTTGTGGTTTTGATGGCTTGGGAGAGGATCAGAACATCTCATTAGCCACTGAAAGATGGAAGATAAATAGTAGGTGGAAGACCCCTTTGACAGATAGGCATATTGCTGAAACTATTTACACCATCGGAACATTTTTCAAACATCAACCGGAAGTTGTGAAGACTTCAGATCGGCAAGCTAGTTCTCAAAGGCGCCGCAATGGTAGAGAATATAGTGACTAAGCATTCTGATTCAAACTTCCAATGACCTCTGACAGTGATGAAATAAAATCGAAATAACTAAGGATTAAGTAGCGGCGAGGTAAAGCTGAAAGGTGTCGAAATGTCAGTGATATGAAAAAAATAAAATGCCACCAAAGTCAAGTAACAGAAGTCAGAAATTGAAATACTAAACTGTCGGCCAAATAGTTCACTACAGAGCCGCAACGGCAAAAGAGAAACTTACTGCAGGTTCTGAAACAATACAAACTCATCGGCGTCGAAACTTGAAAGGACTAATTATCGGTGAGCTTGTTCCCTAGGGAGCCACAACAACGGGAAGCAGACTGACTACGGCTTCTGATCGATGACAAGAAACATTCCGATAGCGTGACAATAGATGAACACATCGGTGATCAGAGGGTCTAAAGACTAATTGCCGATGAATTAGTCCTCTAAGGAGCTACAAGGGTGGAAGATATAACTGACTACCTGTTCCTCCGTAACAACATATCGTCAGCGATCGGAGGAACTAAAGACTAATAGTCGGAGAGTTTAGAACCAAGCAGCTCTACAATGATCATAAGAACTACAGACTAATCATCGGCACAATATTCCATTAAGGAGCCACAACTGCGAAAAACATTCGGGCTTGGAGTGTCGATGGGCTAGCGGAAACAAATTCCGATCATAGATATAGAAACTGTCACGAGCTAAAGGTGGAGAGTGGTAGCATAGAGACTTAGAGCACCGATGAGCTAAAATAAGAATCCCTGATCGGCGATAGTGGTGGTAAGTCGGTAAACTGTGGGAAGATAGAGACTTGTAGCACCGAAACTGCAGCGACGAGATGGAGAAAATCCAGTAGATTAAATGAGGAAAATCACTTCAGTAAACGCAGAAACAATGGTTGTTGGCGAGAACTGCACAGTAAACCCTCAGTGGTGATTATCAGCGACCACTTAAATCATTTGAAATTAACTCAGTGAACTAGATCTTTACAGTAGATAAACAAACAGTTAGCAAGGGTTTGAAGCCCTAATCGGGAAAAACTATTACTTTCAATTATTTTTGTGTAAACAGATCAAACTTTCAGTATCTGTAAATTTTGTAAGAGGCTATAAATCCCATGATTTTTTAATTAATAAGAGTTCGAATCCGGGGATTTATGATCCTATTCCATTATCAAGTGTCTCATCTAGTTTACTCTAAGTATAATCTCTTTTGTTGTGATTTGTTCATCCATCTCTTTCTTTACTGTGTTTATTTGCCTGAATGTACATTTAGGTAATTTTCAGATTTATTAAAGGGCCGATAGCTATCATCCTATTGGTTATTTAGTGATATTTGATTTATAAACACCATCCTCAACAGGATTTATCCATTTATATGCATGTGTATGTGTATAAGTCTGCCATCCTGGTGGGTTCTCCATCCCTGAACCTTTTTTTCAAACTACTGAACAAGTTGTAACTAAAAGCCTTGTGATTGAGTGAGCTTCATGCATGTCTTGAGAGTGAGAGGTTATGTAGGTTATCTAGTTTGATCCAATTAATAAAAACCCTAAAAACAGTTTAAGTTACCAGGCATCCTCGAGCTACAACCTAGAGGAGTTTCCTTGAGTGTTAATAGGTAGTTGGTTACGATTCGTTATAATGATTTAGGATTCGATCCCCATTTTGTAATTGATTTTGATACCCTAATTCGAGACGTATCTCGGGGATAATTTACACTATAAATAAAACTTCCAAGGTGGAGGACAAAGGTTGGATTGACTTTCATTTTTAGGCCTCAGCGCCAGTATTGTAAATCTGCAAACATTTTTGGGATTAGTTATGAAAATGCGTCTCTACGGTTATGAGATTCATGTCAGTGTCTATATTTAGTTTTCATTCTCTATTATGTCATTTTCATATGTGTTATTTTCTGCAAAATTTATTTCTAGTTGTATAAGAAGAATTCATTTCATTAAGCACTATTCTCTTCAGATGTAGCATTTGTTATGGTTTTTATGGAATTCATCCACAGTTAGTTGCTCCATCTCTACCATTTCCCTTGTTATTTTATTCTTCTAAAGGTGTTGCAAGGGATTCATCCATCAATAGGCGCCCCTTGTCATGCTAGGATTTTCTCCTTTTTCCCACCACCGCGTAAAGATATTTAACTAAATGTTGCGCTCACTTTGCCTCATAATACAGAAGATAAATTTATTTTTCATCACCTGTTGTAATGTCCTTAAATGTTTCATACTGTGACTCCATCGCCCAATGGTTTTATTATTTGTCTGTCTTTCAATCTTTTAATTTACAAACCACCATGTTACCAGCAGAAATTTACCCTTTTGCATGCTTATTTAAATCCATATGTACATGTGAATGCTACCATGACAAGAGAGATCACTCTCTGACTGTATTGGCTAGAATACAATCTAAATTTTGGTTGAAATGGTTACCCCTGTGACTTCCTATCCCAACCATAGGAAAATTACAGGGTGCTAACACAAACTTAGCCCTGTAAAGCACGAATTTCCTCACAAGGCCCAGTCGCGCCTGTTTTTTGTTTTTTGAGCTATCATGGAGTGAGGAGTACTACCCCAATATGCAAGCCTCTAGATAGACTTGGTGGCCGAGTGACTCCTTTTGAGCCAATAGGAAGTCGATTTAAACCAAGTTCTATATTCATTTCCTGTTACTACTATAATCCATCATTTCTCCACCATGTTATTGCCATCGACTTAGGAGGCACTCTACTTAGTTTGGTTGTTTGGACCATCATCATCGAAGCCCTCGTTGATAGCACTCCTCCCCTTTAAAGGGACACACAGCCTCTGATTCTAATTCAAATTCGTACCAATCTAAGCCTAATTTGTTTACAACCCCATCTAGCCCCATAGCTGGCATACATCTTGATACCTTCCACAGAGGGATAGTTGGCATAGTACCTACATCCTTTCCACCCATCATTATAGGTATCCCTGCTAGAGCCCCCAATACAACTACGCACATTTTTGTAGGTATTCTATCCACTAGTCATGGCCCCACACTAGCTACCACAATTCCTACTATACCACCTTATATACCTAGGGGTAGTGGCCCTTCCACGACCATTCTAACTATCCCTGCTATGGGAATTCAACCTCATATACCACCAACCATGCATGGACATCATACTCCTGCAAAATCTGGCTCCATTTCTAGTCCATCCCGATCCAACCTTGAGTCTAGCCTACCCTTTATGGCTCATCTTAACTTGCCATATTTTTCTAGGTTAATGAATTATCCCATCATTCATCAACCTCATTGGCCTTGCATGTTGACCAAAGTTCCTTCATACATTCCAAAGTTTGAGGTAAAGGTGGGCAAGGACCCCTAGAACAATATCATGTCTTTCCAGTTATGGTGTTCATCAAACAACATTGTGGATGACTCTGTCAGACTAAGGCTATTATAGTACATACTTACAGGTGTTGCTGTCAAATGGTACATCAAGCTGCCTCATTCTTATTACCCCAATTTCTTCTCACTTGCCTCCATTTTCCTCCAATACTTTCAACTACTCATCCGATATGATGAGGGAGTGGAGATCCTTCTATCTTTTCCTCAAAATAAAGCTACCCACATCACAGACCACATCCATGAGTGGCGATGGAGATGTAGCCTATGCAAGATCCAACTAGATGATAGGATCTTCCTTGACTAGTTTTTAAAGAACTTACTCCTACCCATATCCAAGGAGGTCACCTCTAAGTGACCCCAATATGAGGAGGAGGACATCTTAAAGGCTCAATAGTTCGAATTAATCTATGCCCAATCTGGGTATTTATATACCATCATACCAGATGCTCCCTGTGCTGGCGCCTCTTATTTCGATACGCCAAGGGAATCCCACGCTGCGGATGGTGTCATCGGCTCTGTCACACAACACCCTCAGTACTATGTGGCACCCCCTATGATTCCACAACACCCAGGTAACACCCATAGTGTTGTAGCAACCAAACCATATCCCCGATTACTCATGGGTGATGGCTCAGTCTGGAGCCACCTCCTCCTATGCACACTCTATGCCAAATCAGAACACCCATGGGCCGACTTGGATAGCACAGTCGTATTAGAGCCAATTGGATAGATTTGTATCCCCTTGAGCTCCTTTGGTTTATTACGCACCACCAGTGAAAAACACTTCAACTCCAGCCCTATCCCCTCTGATTTCCATGGATAGGATTTTGCTCAGCAGAACATTCCCAACCAACTCACCCCAAACAACTAACAAGGGCAGGGAAATAAAAATTGAGGAAGAAATCAAGGTAATAATCAGGCACAAGGAGGTGGCCAAAAGATTAACCTTCCCACCAACAACGGTGCCAACCCACTGACACAAAACCCCCAACATCCTGACTGACAAGGAAAGAACACATAGTTACGGACCAATTATAGGTGTGCTCTATGCAACACCTACGCTCATTACATGCATTTGTGACATCACATGGCTCGTGTCTGACAGATTCTCCATAATGAAGCTCAACAGAATGCCAACACAGTGGCTCAAGCTCATCCCAACCCAGCACCACCAGGCCCATCGCCATTGGCCTTCAAAACCCTCTACCACACCAAGGAATGGTTTCAGCCCAATCCTTGGCCCCACCTTGTCTTGTAGCTCCCCCCGCGGCCCCACCTATAGATACTGGAGTCCATCACCTCATGACACTGTCGTCCGACGTCAACCTCCAGACTCAGTGCAACCAATATGGGTCCACCATAGAAATTGTTGAACCATCAATGACATCTACCTCTAACACTTCTAGTATGCCCCTCCACTTACCTATACCCCCCATTGATGGGGAAGCTAGAGTCCCATGGTTTCCTATACTATGTATCTCCAACAACACGACTACTTGAGCTTCCCTAAATTATAGCATCATTGACGAATTGACCCAATCACATATAGCCATGTCCACTCTAGAAGTGCTCAAAAATTTCCCTACACAGTGGAAATCATTGTTATCCGCACTAGTTTTTGTTGATCCCTCTGATTCCAAGTTGATCACATTTGATATGGATCAAGGAGAACCCACGATTTCGTCCACCATCGCCTTCAAAGTTTTGGTCTCAATTCAGAATTTGGTCGTACATCGATGTGTCATTAATGAAGGGGCATCTGCCTATGTTATGTCAAATTTTGTTTGGCAGAAACTCGGGTCCCCTACCCTCCAATCATTCACTACCGCCCTATGTGCCTACGATGGCCACTCTACAAAGGCCCAGGGAATTCTTCCGAATGTTCTATTTAATTATCCGGTAAAATGGTTTTGATCGGCATCAAGGTTATTAATGCTCAACTTGATTATAACCTCCTTCTTGGATGTAGCTACATGTATGCCATGAGATTCATAACCTCCATCGTCTTTCAACTATTGATGTTTCCTCATGATGGAAATATCGTGTCAATCAACCAGTTGACTTACTATAGTCCACAGGGGTGATCCACATCGGAACATGTCATTCCTACTATTGATACTTCCATTGACAGTGTTTCCATGCCTTCCTTATCTGCTGTGGACCCAAGATTATTTGTCGACATGCCTATGCAGGACACCTTCCCATCTTTACCACCTCCCCCTATGCTGACTAACACAACATATTTGTGTACAAACTATCACATCTAGTACCATCCCAACCACGTCGCAAAATCAGTTGCAACTGCAACCACTATCACCCGAGAATTATTGGGGTTTGTTCCCAATCAACAAAATTCCCTTCCTGTTTCCACCATCTAGTATCGTGAGAAATCCTATCATGGCTACTCTTAATTTACCTAATTTTATGTTGGGAATTCCCGTGAGGTACCTTGGACCAACAACCCCACCTCCAATGCCCTAGGTTGTGTTGATTCCTGTCCAACCTATTGAGGTAGACTCACACCCTCTCCCTGTCCCATTGAATATGCCTTTTGTTCCCAAGCCTGCCCCTCCTATCCCAAAGAAGGCTAGGGGAAATTATACCAAAACAACATCCAAGCCTCGTTCGACTCCACCTTCCATTTTGTGCGACGTCCAAGGTCATGCAATGCAAAATTTTCTAGAGATACCTATCCTTCTTACACACCTAGATGCTATGGATACAACCGATGGTACTTCAGTAGTCATCATCCCAGAGCCACCAACAGTCAAGAACAAGTCATTGAGGACCAACCATCCTTGCACAATTTTCTTCTTGTATGGCCAATATTCTCACCATTTCCCATACTTTCCTAATTATCGGTCAACCCTTCGTGACCTTCGGAAACACTCCCGTGAATCTGAAATTACCGTCCTTGAGGAGATCCACCCTCCAACTTCTTCTTCAGATAGGAACAACACCATTTAAATGATCTCTACTTCCAGTAGTAATTTCTCCTCCTCGACCGTGGAAGATCCACCTGATCTATCCTGACACCACGTTTGTGACGATAGAGAGATCATCAAAACCACCACCGGCTTTACCCCATTTCACTTATCCTATGGTGTGGAGTCGGTTCTTCCCATTGTGTTAGTGCTCAGAATCTCACCCAAGTTTGCGGGAAGGCAGACCCCAAGGTAATAGCAGAACCACTGCAGGAAATGGACTTGGCTTCTCCATTTCCAAAGAGGGATCTCTCACAAATACATAGAAAGGCCAGATTATATTGTCATGGAATAAGTTTTCAGAGGTTGGTGGTGGAAACAAGGTATGATGTATTGGGAAATGGAGTTACACAATACTAAGAAACATAGAGAAATCTACACAGATAATTTCCGCAAGAGTAAGATAGCACTTCGATCACAGTCGATGTGTTCAAGTCTGGTGAAAAATGAAGAACAATGACAGTCCATTGATATAGAGCATCATAAGGATGAATTATACACCAATTTTTGAAGAAACATTGGGTGGATGTCGGAGACAAAGGCTGAGGCATATAAGTATGAATCCCGAACCATTATACACTGAGTCTTCAACATGAAGAAAACATAATGAAAATAAATAACAGAAATCACATGCACACAAGGAAAGAAAGGAACAGATTGCAACTAAGAAATACATAGGAATTCTTACATCCAAAGGCTGACATCTGGCTCTGTTTCTTGTATTAAAGGTGGGTCAAATTACATAAGAACCAAAAATCTCTTAGGTTCCAACCAAAACCAACAACCCTTTCTCCCTCAGCAGGGATTCTTTTTATAGTTCTTCAAGCCCCTGAGGCTAACCTCGAAACATGGCGGGAAGTCAATTACAATCATGATCAAAATTCTAACAGATTTTTAACATGGCATATACGCCACGATTTACATACATAAATCAAAACATCATGGAGCAAAAACGCATGTTGGTTTCAATGACATCACAACGTTTCTAGACTCGGGCTCACTTATATTGAAAATGATGGCTTGGGACCTCCCTTGGTGGTTCATCATTGACTCAACTCGAACATTCTAAAAAAAATTTGGGTTTGCAATGTGTTTTTTTCCTTTCGGGATTATTTGTGTTCATTTTGTGCTCAAAGGAACCTTTCTGCATGGGCTTATGGCTGGCAAGAATATTTGTGTTCCTTCTATTTTGAACCTTCCTCCTCACCCCCCTCTCTCCTGGTAACATTGTAATTTGAGGGGATTTGAAGAAGGATCGCATTCCTTCTGATAGTGATAGGTCCTTGAGGAGTATTTTGATTCTTGTGCTTCTTTCCTCCTAGGACGAGGAATTTTTCTGCAGGTCGCATGGCGGGACACATTCCCAACTTCATCCCTACTCTAAATAAAGTTGGCATGTGGAATTCATAAAGGCGGTGATGAAGACTTTGGACCCCTTTTCCTCCAGTATGAGCATCCTCTCCAATGGGTCACTACTAGCAATTTTCACCATGTGCTAAGATTATGGAGACCGTGACTCTGTCTAGAGGCTTTGGAGGGATACTCATTAGATAATAAATTCCAAGCACAGCTCCTGTGGGGGTGTGGCCTTCTATTAAGACAATAATTCCCTCACCAACCCCAAGAGGTCCATATAATGCGATGAATGTCCTTTCCATGACCTCACTAGCACAAGAAGGCTTCTCTAATACAATGAACATCCCTACCCCGATGGATGGAGCCTTTTCGGTACAAAAACTAGGGAAATGCATGGAGCTATGCTCGCCAACCAATAACACACCCCGACAGACAATATATTCAAACCAAAGGGTGATCATAGACCTTCTCTAAAAATATTTCCAAGATTCTCAGCAGACTAACATTCCACCACCTTAGATTCTCTTCCACATTTAGTCAGTATTTGGCTCTCAGTGGCTCTAGAATATGGCGTTTATAAAGAGATTGAAAAACGTACACGGTGATGACCCCATTAGCACCCTCAAACACTTCACCATCAAGTATCATGATGACAACATGTGTGGGAATGTCTCTTTGGGATCGCGTCCTCCTGCTGAAAATATAATCATGTCATCCTTTCTGTTGCGGCCTTAAAACACTAGTTGCAGAAAAGACCCCTAGCATTATCTCACATTGTTTCCCATCTGTCCCATGGCACATGGGATTGACGTTCCTTGCCTTTTTCCCCTACTGGTGATAGCATTAGAATAATTTTCTTTTTTCCGTGCCTTACTGCTTCACATAGAATCCATATCTTCCTTTTTTTATTTCAATCATCAGGATTCTTTTCTGATTTCTACACATTCAATGCAGCAAACTTTGAGTTCAGGAGGGTGGGTTCTACCATGGAGCTGATTCTTACCTACATGCATGTTTCAATGGCGTCGGGGAGTTTGATTACCTATCATTTCAGCCTCTTGCACACTTGTCTAAGAATATCCCATCGATAGGATCCCCTCAAAATGAGCAGGTCGTACATGAAAACATGTTTTCTGTCTCATACTGACCTTTCTACAACTTTTACCAGGTTAGAACATTTCCAGCTATTCGATTTGAATGCCTTCGATCTTTATCATCCACGTGTAAAGGGAGGTCATATTTCATGAGTCCCTAGGGTTTTTTGTCCCATGCTTGTCCCATCAATGGAGACATTGCTCGTCATAGATATTTCTTCGAATCAATCCACACCATTGATATTTACCTATTTTTAACTCGTTTCATGGATTTAGGTACCAATATCTCTGTGAGCACTTTGAACCAGTGGAATCGAGCTCACCCATTGATCTGGTCTTTGTCAATATTGGCCCTCTAAAATTGTGATTGTTTAAGATCATTCTATAAAAAAAAAAAAGGTGATTTGGACTATGCATGTGATATTTGTGAAAACCATTATATCCATCCATCTAGTCCACCTCCTGATCGCCACCGTAGAAGCATTGTCCCCTTTATCTTAATTTTTGGCCAATCTGTGAATGGTATTTTTATGCTTTTTTAGGATGTGATTGCTCCATTTTTCCTTCTTTGTCATCTCACAAGGAGTGAAAGACAGTGCTAACACATTGAATGCCAGATTCCTCCCCCTCATACTTTGCTCCAACTGCAGAGTCTCCAAGGCAAGGCCAATTTCCTTCGTCGGAGGTCCTATGCCTGCATCGCTCACCATGAATCACTTGGGGAATAGTTTTTATTTTATTTTTACATCATTTTTACTATGATTCGGTGACCCCCTCCAGTAGTTGCTCCATGTATAGTCGTAGTGATTCCATTTTAGAACTTCGTCGCATCATTTACACGTGATCAGGTGGATATAACCCTTGTTCCTGCGTCGTCAGTATCCCACTAAAGAGTGTGGTCCCACATCTACACATGCACACAGTATGTTGCATGTATGATATAGATGCCACTACGCTAGCATATCGTCAGGTCCCTAGACCTATACTGGAGGTCGGTAAATGATCTTCTAGACTTCCTCCCTCCCTATCGATTCTTCAAGCCGTTTCCCAGAGTCCCATCAATTTGCATGCCACCACGTGAGTCACACCTTGTACGTTGAGCTAGCTTCATACCCATAGGCCTCCATTTGGTCTATTTGTTACTTGTGCACTACTGTACCAAGGGAAGCATCACTAACTGCTAGTCAGAGTCATCTAGAGTCCGTTTGAGACATCGTTCACACCACCAGATTCTGTTTTCTGTCCTTTGTCTTTTGATGAGACCCTTTTCTTGTGCTCTCACTATATTTTTCTAGGCCATTTATTGAAAGCTACCTTATTTTGTGTGCCATCATGTGAATCCTCCCTTGTATGTATTGGCATGTTCACGAGCTAACCACTCCATCCATACTGCATAGTAGACTATTTTTTACCTCCATCCATCATCTTGCAAGGGGGGCCCATTAGTGTTCTGCATTTATGCCCATCAGCCATGTTCACAACATAACTTATTTCCATATATCGAACACTTCCCCCTTGCTTGATTAACCATTATGGATTTTCCGTTAAGATTTTTTCTGACTCTTAAAAGAATGAAAATATCATCGAGCACCCTTGCTTCCTTTCACGCTCGTTAAAGTATTTGAAAGGGCGTCTATGAATCCTCGTTTACCTCCTTTTTTTGGACTATATAGACTATCATAAGAAAAGGACCACCTTGGAACACTCAGGCCAGGAATGTTTCCCTTTACATCCTTTTACAATTTCTTAGGCATTGGGACCGAACTTTACAAAAAATCTCATCATGGGTTTTCTTTAAGCTCTTTTCTAGCCTTCTCATCAAGAAAATATTGTCAAGAAAACTTGGTTTCATTCATGCTCATAAAATTATTTAAATGAATGTCCAGTCAGTATAGGTTTAACCTTTTTCGGCCTTATTGGACTACAAATGGTAAATAAGTCTTCCTTCCCTAAAGGTTGGGAGAGCTCTCTTGCACACACTTTTATCCTTTTTCAAACTCAGGAGACTACATACGAAAAAGAGACCACACTGGAGTCTTCTTCCTATTTTCAAACTCTCTAAAAATGAAAACACCATCGAACATTTACTTTCTTAGGAATGCTATAAATCCATGAGATCGTGTCATAATGGTGTCTTTTGGTGCCACCCTATATTACAGTTTGGAAGCTTCCTCAATTTTGGCCACCTTTATTCATAGTATTATGCGATGAGTTTTCCTTGAATCCCCTAGATATCACTAGTCCAGTTACTTCCCTCATTATTTCCCATTGGCAGTTATTGTCCCGGTATTATAGCTATGATCCCTATCCCATGAGCCAGTTTCAATTGTTACCATGTCATCCCTGCCATCATACTCTAAACAAACAATTTTTGAGTCCCTCGTACTCCCCTACCCCTATTCCCCCAATAAATGTTCCAGTCCCTAGATTTTCCCACACCTTTGATTACCCCCCTCATTCTTCTTGTCAAGGAAACATTTTTTCCTTGATTAGTTACAGGTCTCCCTCTGTCAAAATCAGCACATCTATTCTAGAGCATAGACCCATAGGTCCCTGTATCTTGGTTTCATTCACCTTATTAATGAGTTTCTTGGACCAATTAAGAGGAGTCATTACTGCCTCTTGGGGTGGTTTTGTCTCATATGCTCGACCTCAGCTACATCATCGCACCATTGATATTCATACAGGGTATTGGTTTGTGTTATCAGATATATCTACTCAAGCCGACTCAATCCTGATCTCCCTAGTCCAAGTGGATCTAAAACAAATCAAGTACATCATACATCCTACTTTCCTAGATCAAATAGAAATGCAAGTTAACAGATAGATCACTTACCTACAATATGCAAATCCTCTTCTCTCTTTGTTGATCCAAGCTCTAGATCCTTCATATCTCCAGCTGCAAAACCCTATAGAGCAAGCGGAAACAAGGAAACAGTACATGTGTATCCAAACATGAATTGATCTAAGCTAACAGTTAAGGAAGAAATATCTAAACATCATCAACGCAAAAATGTTTATGGAAAATATGTGTATTAATGTAATCAAGGAGATACATACAACTACATAAGAAAGAACATCACAACCTATCCTCAATGCTGTAATATTCCATCCAACAATCCAAGCCAAGCCAAGCCTCCAAATAAAGCTAGTAAGCCTCTGAAAGGATGATAGGGATCACCTAGAAATTCCACCAGCATAAGAGTACCATAGTCCTTCCTCCCTTCACAATGGAGAGAGAGTTTAATTTATAAGGCTAAAGGGATAGAATAGGTTGAGGATTAGGAGGAGGGGTCTAAGGGATCTCCCCCATAGTTCAGGGAACCGAATTCCACCTCATCTAGATGATAGGGAAAGTCCTCCACCTCATCCACCTTTGTTAAGGGCCTCGAAACTTCGTTTTTTTTCTCAAAATGCCACTGACGCACCTTTCATGAAGGGAAAGAGCGTTGATGCACCTTACACAAGGGGAAAGAGCACCACCAACACTTCTAGCATGAATGGAAAGAGAGTCGATGCACCTTTATTTAGGATAAAGAGCGTCATCGACACTTATAGCATGAGGGGAAAGAGCGTCGACCTTCCTAAAGAGGGAAAAAAGGAAGAAACAACCTCAATATTAATCAACTTTAACAGAGGGAAATTTGGGGATTAGGCAAAGGGTTGACACATGGATCAAGAGGAAAATATTTTAGTGTAACATTCCATGCATTATTTGATTGAATACCCTGATTTTCACCTGACTCTAGCACATTGGTGAGTCTACTATGGGACCCATATAGGTTCATGTCCCTCATGATTTTTGGGTTGTGTTGGAAACAGTGTTCAGAAGCCCCAGTGTAGTGCTTCCATGTATATTCAATATTGATGCATCATATTGTACCACAAAGATTCTAACTCCTTGTCATGGAATCCCTCTAGTTATGTACACTTCCATATTCAGTAGAGCGTCAGTTATGAAGATATTGCATTCCAAGAGAATGGCATTGTTCCTATGTATCAGTCCTTCATATTAGCATTGTATTCAACCTCTCATTGAGTCCACCATTATGTAACATCAGTTGTATATACATTGATCGGCTCCCATATTTTTGAGCCTTGATCCCATTATTTTTTCTTTTGACAGTGTTACGAGCATGGGTATGCCCGAATCATCCATATACATGTCACTATTATATGTATCTCACCCATTGTTGGGAACCATTACTATAAAAAACAAAATCCATCGTGGTTCGAACAAGGAAGTGTCGCTTCTCCATAGGTCTCTCCAATCTCTCCACTATCCCCATGATCCTATTATGTCTGTAGGTCATACAATGAGCTCCTACCCTCACACATCAGGGGGAAAACTATTAACGCAAAAAATTTCTCACCTAGCTATGCATAGTCTAAGCCACATACATACATCATTTTCCTACAAAATTTCCCTTACTTTTTACCTTCACAACTATGGTTTACCTTCATTCTCTCTCAAAAAAGGCCAAAAAACCCACAAAAGGGCTTAAAAACCCCAAAAATGGTTAAAACCCCAAAAAAGGTTAAAAAAACTAAAAATGGCTTAAAATCCTAAATAGGGTTCCAAAACCCTAAAGGAGAGAATAGGTCAAAAAACCTAAAAACTTACTATGAAAATAGTGTGAAGGTCTTTATCAAAATATTCTTATCCCTTTTTTTCCATTAGTTTGTGTGAGTACCGTGAGACACCTTTTGCTCTCAAAGTAATCACACTCCATTTTTGCCATCATCTCGTTTCCCTACCATCCACATTCGGTACGTTGAGATATTCTTCATACCAACCAGCCTGTGGAGAGGTGGACCATTTCCGAGAACAGGCACGGTGGCCCATTTTCAAGAGAAAGAATGTATATTTTTCACGTATTTTATTTTATTTAGTTTATCGTATTTGTTTATTTATTTCATTTTACTAATATAGTTTATTGTTGTATCTCTCTTCCATGATATCTACTCTATTATCCCATTGACAGAAGGGAGGTGCTTTGCTTGTAGCAGGGGTGAAAACCCTGCTACAGTATCCATCAAGAAATGAAAAATATCGTTTTCCAAACAAAGTGTCTAAAACCTTATCTATGAAGGGAAGGGGAAAGTGTTGGAGGAGCTAGTCGGTGAGACGACTAGACTAGTTAGCTGACTAATCGGATATTAGGTCGGCCTCCATAGGTCATGTCACTTGACTGAACTGACAAGTAGTTATCCATAACTATTTTGTAATCATATATAATAGATTGTTGAGCCAGATATGAACTTGGTTCAATTTGATGTTTGTATGAACCTATATGTGTTTTGTGTAATATAAAGTTGTTATTCAATCTACTATCTTTGTCTCTTGTCTTTGTTATGATTATATGATTCTTTATGTGTATTATTGGTAACTTAGTGATCTGAGTGATTACAACATTGGTTTTGTTGTCGATAGTACATATATGGATGAAATGACCATTAGCGGATGATCTCAGAACAAGATATTAAGGACTGGTGAGAGAATAAGATCGCAAATTATTTGCAAAACTATGCTCGGAGAAACAAGCTGACTATTGCCCAAGCGAAGGATAAATTCTTTACTGAAACACATGAAAAGTTTGTAGAATTGGTGCCTCAGTTTATGAAGAAATTAATAGATGAAAATGTCGATAGACACTAAGGAACAAGAGTTTCTCCAAAAACTAAAAAGAGGAGGACGAACGAATCTGTCGGAGTGGTTTGAAAAAATCATAGATGAGTTTTGCATAGACCGCGTTGCGGAAGAAATAGTCTCCGTTGAGAGTATCGAAGTGAGATTCTATAACGATTTCACTTAGCAGCTCCTTTTCTCACTACCGACCCTTTTGTTTAGAGTCCTAATCAACAGAGGAGTAGGGCATATTATCAAACCTAATCCATCACTGATCGAACCACCACCAAATACCAATTGGGTAGAGAAGCAAAAAGCATGGGAGAAGTTCATTACCGAAAGGGAGTGGGAGTACTTCTTTAACAAATAGATAGAACTATATAGGCTTACTAAAGCAGCAGGTAGGCTATGGGGGGGGTAGTTGGTCATATGTCGGGGTGGAGTAGAAGAATTATATTCAACTTTAAAAGGAACCACCAGCAATGAACAGTCAAACCAAGAAAGAAATAATTCAGACAGTGACTCACAAAAGCACTCCGGATTTGCAGAAAATAGAGAGAGATAAGAGGAAGAAGAGAAGGGAGGAACAAAGAGAGTAGGCCATTGCACTGCATAGAAGAATGAATACCAGGGTGACTGAACATGAAATACATCTGCCAGAGTTGGGTCATGACCGATCAGAAGAGGGCATAGATGAGGAAGAAGTGTCACCAATGGAAGAATATTTGTGGATAGAGCAATGTGAATCTCTCCATATTGAGAGACCCCAGGAGGTAATACCTCTATATGTATTTAATCCGAACCTAAATGCCTGAGTACAAACCATTTTTGAAGAGGACCTAAGGCTAGGAGCTGGTGAGTTCGACGTATGGAGTCGACTAGACGGTGAATGAAACAATATCGATCATCTATTAATTCGTCAACCTGAGGAAGGAAACTATGTCACATTCCAAATGTACCCATCCAACCGAAGTATCAACCTACTCTATTTAGGAAATGAAGGAGAACCCCCCTGCCAAAATCAACTTCATAAAACACAAAACAGTCGAATCCACAGAGGAGATTATCCGAGCTATAGCAATTAGCTTGGACTTCGACAGAAGAAGTTGAATTGATCCGACTACTTGTCAAGGAGGATCCAACAAATAAAAATTTCGATGGGAACAAGAGTTTCGTAGAAAATAGCTGTGACCAACATAGATCCGCAAAGAATATCCCACCACCCACACCACCATTTCCTGAATAATATGTCAACGTCGATGACATGGGGCACAAGGCAGCACACATCCCCCACTATGAGGGTGATGAGGATCCTAGACGACACTAGTTCATCTGTGAATCAACATGGGAGGCTAACGTTGTAACTAGTGAAGACAAACAGATGGCGTAGTTCATTGATGCCTTACGAAAGAGGGCACTAACTTGGTATATTACATATACAGAGAAGACACCTAACGCAACCAAGGCATAAATTAAACAACATTTCTTATCCTTTTTCAAAACACCAGATGCAAAGCATCTGGAGGAAAAAAAGTTGAAAACAATTGTTTAGAAACCCAAAGAAACTTTTCGAGACTATGAAAAGCGATGGAAGGACCTATTGAGACAATTAGAATATAATATTGATAAAAAATTATTAATTCAATGGTTTCTTGCAGGAATTGTGCAGAAGATTCGAAGACATATAATTATGGACACATTCAAATCATATGAAGAAGCACTCATGAAATATCTGCAGGTTGAGATGGACGATGACTATCCAGCACACCCTCTCTACAATCGCATTGAAGAGCTGCTGTAAATCATACAAAAATCACTATGAGAACTGAACCTCAAAGGTCAAGATATCTGGTGCATGAACTGCTCGACAGCCGGCCATACCAAGGAAAATTTTCGACAAGACATCAGCCAACAATATGTCTAATTTGTCCAAACAAAATGTTTCTGCGAAATTTTCCAGGAACATGGACTTCACACAATGAAGGACTATCCATTCAACATGAAGAACAACAAATATTCATGGTCTGCAATTTGCAAAGTAAAAATTCATGCAATATCCGACTTCCATATGAACCTAAAAAACTGACCAAATTATCATGTATCCTATCGGACCAACATTGTCGCTCAGAATAACAATGATAAAATTCCAAGAAGCAACGAACAAAATGGGAAAAATGATCAGAAATATGACGACCAGATATTGTTATATTTTTAACATTAAGCTAGCATAAAATTAGGATATTTAACTGAGATAATAACAAGCACAACAATAAAACACAAGAGGCAATGAACATAGACTTTTTCCTCAAGGAAACCATAAATGGAGAAAACCCCGCAACTTCCTCAGAGATAGACTCAACACCAAAAGTGAAACCCAAAACAGTAAAATGATCTCCCAATAGCAGTAACCTCTTTATTCCTTTCCCTAGTGTCTTTCTCTTCCTCAGCTATGCGCTACAACTGAGTGTGAGTGAGTGTGTAATAAATAGACAGGCTAGCTCTCTATTTATACTAATTCCTGACTTGACTAAACCCAACTAGGGACGACTTCACTAGGTGAGTCTAATAACCCTAGTGCCCTGAAACTGCGGGGACTTTAAGCCTTAGACAATAGGAGGGTTACCCACCTTGACTTGACATGACTTGTTTACATTATAGAAACTCCTGATAGGAACCTCGGATCATGACATGACTCAAGTACATTACAAATACAACCCAGAATAAACATCGGATTATAATGCATAAGAAATACAAGTGAATACATTTTGAAGTTACAATTTCATCAACACTCCCTCTTAACTAGGAAGGTATTCTCTCGACAAAATTTATCAGCACAAGTCTTCTGCTCTATATCATCTGGATCATCATCCAGTCTTCATCATATTCACCTTCAATTCATCTCTATCTTCAAGTCACCTTCATCTTCAAGTCATCTCTATCTTCAAGTCACCTTCATCTTCAAGTCATCTCTATCTTCAAGTCACCTTCATCTTCAAGTCATCTTCACCTGGATCTAGATCATCACTCGATCTGGATCATCATCACTGGATCTGTATTATCCCTCGATCTAGATCATCTCTAGAGGATCATCTTTGGATCTGGATCATCCCTTAATCTGGATCATCTCTGTTGGATCATCATCACTGGATCTTCATGGGTGCTATCTCATGATTTTTCTCGTCACAGGAAGTTCTATAGAGCCAGCCCTTTTTCATGCTATTTGTAGGCCTAGCCTCTATGTAAATATTTTTCCAGCACTTATATCTGACCCTAAGTCAGAATGTCCTTCCCAGCACTTACATCTGATCATGTAGGAACCAATCCTATAATCATATCAGAAAGGCACACCCAACACTCACATCTGACCATGGGGGAACACCTCCCACAACCCTGTTAGAAAGGCCCAGCACTCACATCCATCAACCAATGTCGGAAAGGCTCAACACTTACACTCAACCATGTGAGGAACCAATCCTCCATGTTGAAAGGCTCTTCACTTACATCCGACAACCAATTTCAGAAGGGCTTAGCACTTATATTCGACCATGCAAGGAACCAATCCTTCATGTTGAAAGGGCTCTACACTTACATCTGAAAACCAATGTTAGAAGGGCTTGCACTCACATCTGATCATGTAGGAAACAATCCTACAGTCATATCACAATGGCCCCCAGTCCCAGACTAAGCTACCTAGTAACTGACCAGGTGCCTCCATTCCAAGAATGGCATTTAGCGCTTGCTTCTGATCATGTAGGAACCAACCCTATAGTCACATCAGAATGGCTCAGCACTCATATCTGACATGGAAGGAACCAATCCTCTAACCATGATAGAATGGATCAACCCTTACATATGACCATAGAAGGAACCAATCCTCTCACCATGTCAGAATGGCTTTGGGTCTCATCATTTCCCCTTGGAGGAAACCTCCATATGGAGAACACCAAGCTTCTCCCTGAAGTACTCAAACTTCACCCTAGACAATGGCTTTGTCAACACATCAGCTATATGTTCCTCTGTCGCAACATACTAGAGCTTCACTGCTCCCCTCTACACCATATCCCTGATATAGTGATACTTGATCTCGATATGCTTCGACTTGTCATGGAACACTGGATTCTCTGAAAACTTCATGCAACTCTGGTTGTCACAATGTATACAAGTAGCATCCATCTAGAGATCAAATAAATCAGATAGTAGCTTCCACAGCCATACTGCCTCACAACTAGCTGAACAAGTTGCGACATAATCTGCTTTAGCTGTACTCAGTGCCACACAAGATTGCTTCCTACTAAAACAAGAGATCACACCTGATCCCATACTAAAGCAACACCCTGAAGTGCTCTTCCTATTGATGGCACTACTTTCCCAATCTGAATCAACATAACCCTCCAAGTTAATCTTCTAATTCACCTCATACTTGAGTCCATAATCAATTGTACCCCTTAGGTACCTCAGAATATGATTTGCAGCAATCAAGTGAACATGTCTCGGATCTGTCAAGAACTGGCTCAAGGTGTTCACAGCAAATCAAATGTCTGGTCTCGTGTTCATCAAGTACATAAAGGACCTAATCATCTGATGATACATCATAGCATCAACCGTCTCTGATGAAGCATCAATCAATAGCTTCAGGTTCAATGCCATAGGTTTGGTCATGGCCTTGCAGTCCATCATCCCAAACCTCTTCAAGATCTCTACTGCATACTTCCCTTGTCCGAGGGAGATTCCATCCGTATTCTACCACACCTCCATGCCTAGAAAATAATTCATCATACCCAAGTCCTTCATTTCAAACTCGGCAGCAAGCTTTCTCTTCATATCAGCAATCACCCCATCCATACCTATTACAAACATATCATCTACATACAGTAGTAGCATCACTGGGTTGCCATCTTCAACCTTGTAGTAAAGGTTGGAATCTGCTTTACTCTTGGTAAAGCCCAAACTGGATAGAAAGCTGTCAATTCTGTCGTACCATGTCCTGGGTGCCTGTTTTAAACCATACAGGGATTTCTTCAATCTACACACATGAGACTCCCTATCATGTGTCTCAAAACCAAGTGATTGTTCTACATACACTTCCTCTTCCACTACAACATTCAAGAAAGCAATCTTAACATCCATTTGGTGTATCTTCCATTTCATCACTGCAGCTAGAGCAAGTACTGATCTGATGGAAGTGTATCTAGCTCCAAGTGCAAAGGTTTCTTCATAGTCTATTCCTTCGTTTTGTGAGAAACCACGAGCCACAAATATTGCCTTATATTTCTCTATGCTACCATCTACAGCATGCTTGATCTTGTAGATCCATTTGGAAGTTACAACTGACTTCCCTTCTGGTCTTGGGACAACATCCCAAACATCTTTCTTCATGATCGAATGATACTCTTCAATCATAGCATCCTTCCATTCTTTCCATTCTGCCGCTTCTTCATAATTGGAAGGTTCTTCATCGATAAAGTCACATAGTAAAGATACATATCCGGAGCAAGATCTGGTTCTCTTTCTTTCTTTGTGATTCTCTTCTGGAGCCCCATATCTTTCTGCACCTTGGATAATTTCTCGTACCCAAGAAAGTTTCCTCTTGTGAGGATTCTTCTCCTGAGGTGGATCTACACGTCTTTGTGGTTCTTCAAATTCTCGATCTTCTTCTTGAATTTCTTCATTCATGGTTGTATCATGAATTCTGGGTGCTTCTGCTTCGTCAAGTTCTTCAGCGTGTCTCTTTCTAGATTTGTTGTAAGTTGTGTCTTCATCAAATGTTACATCCCTACTGATGTCGATCTTCTTGAATCCTAGGAAGTATATTATGTAAGCCTTTGAGCTTTCAAAGTATCCCGCAAATATACCCTTCTTTCCTGAAGGATCTAGTTTCGTTCTCTTCTCTTTTGGAATGTGTATGTACACTGGACAGCTGGATATTCTGAGATGGCTGACTTCTAGATTCTTGTTGGAAAAGACTTCTTCAGGTGTCTTGTTCTTGAGTACTCTAAGTGGAGTACAGTTCTGTACATACACTGTTGTTCTAGCAGTATCTGCCCATAGATGCATGGGAAGATATTGATCATGAAGCATTTCTCTTGAAGCTTCCATGATAGTTCTATTCTTCCTTTCTGCAACCCCTTTCTATTGTGGATTATATGGAGTAGATAACTCCCCCTTAATCCCTGATTCTTTTCATAATTATTTGAATTCATTTGATGTGAATTCTCTGCCATTATCTAATTGAAAGTTCTTGATCTTCTTTTCTATGTGGTTCTCGATCAAGGCTTTGAATTCTTTGAGCTTGCTGAAAACTTCATCTTTGTTCTTCATGAAGTAAATCCATGTCTTCTTAGAAAAGTCATCAATGAAAGAAACATAGTATACATACACGCTTAGTGAACTTGATGACATTGGTCTGCATACATCGGATTGGATGATTTCCAAGATTCCTTTTTCTTTTCTCTCGCTACTTGGAAATGTCTTGTTTGTATTCTTCCCTTTCGCATATCCTTTGCAGACCCCTTCATGTTTTGCTTGTATTTCTGGAAGACCTTCAACAGATTTTATTGCAAGTGGTAGTGCTCTATAATGCACATGTGCAAGCATTCTATGCCAAAGTTCATTTTTCTTTACCGTGTCATGGACCAAAGCTTGTTCTAGATGGCCCTTCAATTTGTATAAACCTCCTTCTTGTTCTCCAATTACTATTGCATCATCAATAGTATTTCCTCTTGACGACATGAGGACTTGGCCATCTACAAATGCAACCCTCATTCCTTTTGCATCCATTGCCGATATGGATAGAAGATTCTTCTTTAGTCCTGGTACAAACAAGACATCCTTAATTTTCATAGACTTTCCGGAGTCTAGCTTGTAGGAGGATTAACCACTACCTTTTATGGGATATTGGTAGTCATCCCCAAGTTTCACCTTATGGGGTGAATTATGTTCAGATAGTTTCTCAAAGGATTCCTTGAAACTTGTCATGTGTTTGGAAGCCCCACTGTCAATAATCCAATCTTTGCTTCCATGAGTGACAGTTCTCGTGAGAGCAGAGATCAAAACATATTCATCTTCACTTGAAGAGTCTTCACTTTCTTATTTTACTCTCTTCCTGGGAGGATCATCATCCTCAGCAGTGTGAGCATGATGTATTCTTTTGGAGTTCTTCTTCTTCTTGGATCCATTCTTATTCATGGGAAAATTTATAGCAAAGTGTCCTATTTCATCGCATGTATAACATCTGAGTTTGGATGGATCCCTTCTTACAGGATTGTTTTTCTAATGAGAATGCTTACCATGGTGATGATGATTTTCCCTTCTTCCTTTCTTGGAGTGTACTATGAGAGCTTGATCTTAACTTCCCATCTTTTCTTCTCGAGCTGCAATCCAAGCTTATTCTTGTGAACATTCTTCCCACAGTCTACTGAACTTGACTAACTTCTTCCTAGCATAGATTCCTTGGATGAAATAATCCCATGACCTAGGGAGGCCATTAAAGGTTGTCATCACAATTTCTGCATTCTTCACTTCTTCATCTACTGCTTCCAGCTGTTCTTTGATCTGGGAGACCCTTGTGAAGTATGACTAGATGGTCTCCTCATTCTGGATCTTTACATTCTTCAATTGGTTCCTTAGAGTCATCTTTCGATTGATTTTCTTCCCTTCAAACAATTTGGTTAGGGCATCAAAACTGGCTTTAGGTGTCTTGAGGGAGGACACCTGTGGTATGAGGTGATCCTTAATAGATTCAGCAATGATCCTCTTTGCCATAACCAACTTCTTCTTATGTAAGGCATTGGCCTCATCTCCCTCTAGAACTTGAACCTCCTCATGGATGTAGGAGTCCAACTCATTTTCTTCCAGGACTAGGGAGATCCTATATTTCCAGGCTCGGAAGTTATCAGCTCCCTAAAACTTTTCATTGAGCTTGGTATGATGAGACATCTTAACTGAGAACCTCAAATGGAAATACAAAATATTTATATCTTACTAGGTCAAGATGTTGAATCTGAACTTGGAGCTGAAATCCTGCTGTGCTAGTTCAGGAGCAGATTAGGGTTTTTATTTTCCAAATTTTTGTCCAACCAAATGCTTTGAATTTGATCCCTAACTTTGATTTTGGGGAGGATCTAAATCCAATACTAGGCTCACTGGAAAATTCCACTTCTGTGAAAATCCCTAATTTCCAGCAGTAGTGTCCGGTCCAAAACTGAAAAAACTCAGAATTGGATTCTGATTCGATAGAAATGTGTGCCCTAGGGAGGAGAGTTATTCCACCCTACTTTTGCTGAAAATTTGTGGAGAGAGATCGACAAAATAGGAATCCCTAGTTCCCGCAACTACATAGTGTCTTCTTCTCAGGTTAGCTCTGATACCATGTTAGATTTTTAACATTAAGCTAGCATAACATTAGGATATTTAACTGAGAGAACAACAAGTACAGTAATCAAACACAAGAGACAATGAACATAGTGTTTTTCCTCAGGGAAACCATAAATGGAGAAAACCCCGCAACTTCCTCAGAGATAGAATCAGCACCAAAAGTGAAACCCAAAATAGTAAGATGATCTCCCGACAGTAGTAACCTCTTTCTTCCTTGCCCCAGTGTCTTTATCCTCCTCAACTATGAGCTACAACTGAGTGTAAGTGAGTGTGTAATAAATAGAGAGGCTAGCTCTCTATTTATACTAATTATCGACTTGAATAAACCCAACTAGGGCCAACTTCACTAGATGAATCTAATAAACCTAGTGCCCCAAAACTGCAGGGACTTTAACCCTTAGACAATAGGAGGGTTACCCACCTTGACTTGACATGACTTGTTTACATTATAGAAACTCCTGATAGGAACCTCGGGGCATGACATGACTCAAGTACATTACAAATACATCCCGGAATAAACATCGGGTTACAATACATAAGAAATACAAGTGAATACATTCCGAAGTTACAATTACATCAATAGATATATGGGTGTCGGTATGACAATTGTCGTGGAGGATTTGGAGGTCGAGACCAATTCAATGGAAATTGGGACAACAGACCATGACAACCAATTCAATGTTTCATGCACTATAAGTAAGGCCACCAATACATAGACTATCCGTATAAAGATCGGACCGACCTGAAATTTTGTACTAGTTGTGGCATAAGCGATCACTCGCTAAAGGATTGTGTTAGATTTTTATCATTTAAGCAATATGATCTTAGGATATTGTCTCAGAGAATAACATGCACAGCAATAAACACAAGACACAAGAGACACAAATAATTTTCCTCAAGGAAACCATAAAGGAGAAAACCCCGCAACTTCCTCAGAGATAGAATGAGCACCAATTGCAGCAGTAAAACCTGAAAACATAAAAGACGATCTCCACAACTTTTTCTCTCTCACACACTTGAGAGAGCTTCTCCTGTCTCACTCATGCACCCCAGTAAGTGAGTGTGTGTATGATAAATAGAGAGGCTCAGTATTTATTTGTATTCTTTCGTTCACTTAATGTCCACTTCAACATGTCGGCCCCACTTAACAATTACTTACTAGGGCCGACATCTCTAGGAGAGTCTAATAACCCTAGTGCCCCACAACTTGTGGGGAATTTTCCCCTCCAATCAACAAGGAGGGTTAACCTTAACATAATGGTGGGGACTATTTCCCCAACTTACAATAACTCACCTAGGGCCGACTTCTCTGGGATAGTCTAACAACCCTAGGGCCCCACAACTGTAGGGACTTTAACCCTTAATCAATAAGAGGGTTACCCACAATGACTTTACATGACTTGTTTACATTATTGAATCTCCTGATAGGAACATTGGGATATGACATGACTCAATTACATTACAGATGCTTCCCATAATAAACATCAGGGTACAATACATAAAATATACAAGTGAATACATTCTGAAGTTACAAATACATCAACACTCCCTCTTAACTAGGAAAGTATTATCTTGACACAATTTATCAGCATAAGTATTTTTCTCTGTATCATCTGGATCATCACTAGATCATCATCGAAATAGGATCAACACTGGATCATCATTAAAACTGGATCATCACTGGATCATCATCAAAGATGGATCATTACTGGATGATCATCAGAACTGGATCATCATCAAAGCTGGATCATCACTGATGTCTCTATCTCAATCAAATGGTGCTATCTCTTCATTATTCTTGTCACAGGAAGTTCTATAGAGCTAGCTCTTTTTCATGCTGGTTGCAAGCCTAGCCTCCATGTAGGTATTCTTTAGCGCTTATATCTAACCCTAAGTCAAAATGGACCGCCCAACACTTACATCTGACCATGAGAGGAACACATCCAACACCATGTCAGAAAGGCACGCCCAGCACTCACATCTAACTATGAGAGGAACCAATCCAATCATATATGTCAGAAAGGCCAAACACTCACATCCACTGGCATGATAGGAAACACCATCTATCATCCATGGAAAGGCTCAGCACTTACATCTATTGGCATAGTAGGACACATCATCTACTATCCATAGAAAGGCACAACACTTATATCCTCTGGCATAGTAGGGAACACCATCCACTATCCGAGGAAGGGATCAGTACTTATATTCGACCATACAAGGAACCAATCCAGCCTACATGTCGAAAGGGATCTGTATTTACATTCGACCATGCGAGGAACCAATCCAGCCTACATGTCAAAAGGGATCTGCACTTACATTTGACCATGCGAGGAACCAATCCATCCTACATGTCGAAAGGGCTCTACACTTACATTCAACCATGTGAGGAACCAATCTAGCCTACATGTCGAAAGGGCTCTCAACCCCAAGTTGAGGATTCCTGGTAACTGACCAGGTGCCTCCATTCTCCCAGAGAATGGCATCAACCTTTATATATGATCAAGTGGTAACACATCCCTCAATCACATCAGAATGGCCTTACACTTATATCTAATCATGTGATAAAACATCCCACAGTCATATCAGAATGGCCCTAGGCCCTAAACTGAGTATTCCTGGTAACTGACTAGGTGCCTCCATTCAGAGAATTGAATTCAGCACTTATATATGATCACGTAGGAACCAATCCTATAGTCACATTAGAATGGCTCATCACTCACATCTGACATGGAAGTAACCAATCCTCTCACCATGAAATAATGGCTCAGCCCTTACATCTGACCATGGAAGGAACCAATCCTCTCACCATGTCAGAATGGCTCACGGACTCATCACTTCCCCTTAGAGGGAACCTCGATCTGGAGAACACCAAGATTTTGCCTAAAGTACTCAAACTTCTCTCTGGCTAATGGATTTTTCAACACATCAGCTATTTGTTCATCCGTCGCAACATACTGGAGCTTCACTGCTCATCTCTACACCATATCCCTAATATAGTGATATTTGATCTCAATGTGCTTTGACTTGTCAAGGAACACCGGGTTCTCCAACAACTTCACACAACTCTAGTTGTCACAATATATACAAGTAGCATCCAACTGGAGATCAAATAAATCAGATAGTAGCTTCCTTAGCCATACTTCCTCACAACTATCTGAACAAGCTGCAACATGCTCTGCTTCAGCTATACTCAGTGTCACACAGGACTGCTTCCTGCTAAACCAAGAGATCACACCTAATCTCATACTGAAGCAACACCTTGAATTTCTCTTCCTATCGATGGCACTCCCTGCCCAATCTGAATCAACATAACCTTCCAGGTTAATGTTCTGATTCACCTCATACTTGAGCCCATAATCAATTGTACCCTTCGGGTACCTCAATGCATGCTTTGTAATCATCAAGTGAACATGTCTCAATGTGTTCATAGAAAAGCAAATATATAGTCTTGTATTCATCAGGTACATCAAGGAACAAATCATCTGACGATACATCATGGCATCAACTATCTCTTATGAAGCATCACTCAATAGCTTCAGGTTTGGTGCCATAGGTGTGGTCATGGCCTTGCAGTCCATCATCTTGAACCTATTCATGATATCTACTGCATATTTCCCTTGTCCCAAGGAGATTCCATCCACATTCTACCACACCTCCATGCCTAGAAAATAATGCATCATACCCAAGTCTTTCATCTCGAACTCAGCAGCAAGTATCCTTCTTGCAACTTTAATGAGTTCCTCTTTTCTGTCAGGAACAAGTCATCGACATATAACATGAGCATCACTAATCTTCTGCCTTCAACCTTGAGGCAAAGGTTGGAATCTGCTTTACTCTCAGTAAAGCCTAGATTCATCAGTAAGTTGTCCATCTTGTTATATCATGTTGAACCTCAATATCTTCTGTAGTCACTCCCTCTGAAGCGGAGCATCATTCTCCCTCTATCTTTCCTACTCTATGCACTGAAATATTCTATACCGAAGTGACAAGTAGCTTCCTCTACTACTAATATTCTATGTACCCATGTAGATTCATTAGATACCAAGATCCTCTAGCTTGAATCTTTTCAAAAGTTCTTCTCACACCCATCTGTGAGCTTGTCATCTTCTTCAAGCTCCTCATGTATGTATTATCCCATGGGTGTCTTCTAAGCTCATACAAGATCTTCTTTAATTTGCACACATGATTCTACCTATCATGTGCCTTAACTCCCACTGGATGCAAATGTCTCTTTGTAGTCTATTCCTTCTTTCCATGAGAAGCCTCGCACTACAAATCCTGCCCACGATATTGCCATCTACTGCATCTTGGATCTTGTAGATCGATATGGAAGATACTACGGACCTTCCTTTAGATCTCGATGCCGCATCCTAGACATCATTCTTCTTGAATTGGTCTTCCCTATATTCTTGGATACTTCTTCATAGTTGGAAGGTTCTGCATCTATGATGTCATTGCATTCGTCATATTATTCTTCGCCTTGAACTGTCATCACTTGTTCTTTGGAACAAGTCTCATCCTTCTTTTCTTGTATGCGATTGTACGCGATCTTTCCTACAAGTCAAATTCACCAGTTGTATGATTAGAACATTCATAATGCATATTCATAATGGTAATTTATTATGCATAAATATATGATCATGCAACTATCTTAGCTAATACAACATTCATCCATATCTCACGAAAACTTTCTAGATGCCTTCCATCTTTACCAGGACAACATTGAGATTGTGCACTAATCCAATATATCAGCAAAGAGGTTTCATTCTAGATAATTAGCAATGGAGAGTTGTATAGCACCATGAGATACTTACCCATCACATGCATATTAGTGGTATTCTATCATTAATGCAAACATTCTATCATGCATAATACATCAACTGAATATAAACAAATGCATGGAAAAACAATATCATGAAATGACAATGAAATACTTATCTTTAATTGTTTCATGGGTAGACTCCTTCTTGAGCCTTCAGCTTCATCATCTTCTTCATTCATCATTTCTTATCCAAATGCTAAGATGGATAATATTTTCATCAAGAGTTGAGTCCTTCGAATTCCTCATCACTTGAGGGATCTTCTTTGGATGGTGAGAGCTTGATCTTTAGTTTCTCCCATATTCTCTTCTCTTATTATGAGTCGGGATTCTTCTTCTTCCCAGAGTTTGTTGAAAGTAATCACTTCCTTCTTGTACACATTCCTTGCATGAATGAATCCCATGATCCTAGGAGGCCATTCAAGGTGGATATCACCACTTCTGCATTCTACTGCTACAAGTTGTTCTTTTATTTGAGAGACCCTCGTAAAGTATGACTGTATGGTCTCTGCATTCTGAATCTTCACATTCTTTAACTATTTTCTCAAAGTCATATTCTGATTTATGTTCTTCCCTTCAAATAGATTGGTCAAGAATCAAACATCTCTTTTGATGTCTTTAGGGAAGACACTTGTTTTATAAGTTGATCCATGATTGAATCAACAATGATCTTCTTGGCATTGACCAAGTTCTTCTGGTGTAAGGATTTTATCCTCATCTCCCTCTAGAACTGGAACCTCTCTACTTATGTAGGTGTCCAATTAATTTTCTTCAGAGAGATCATATATTTCCATGCTTGGAAGTTCTCAAATTCAACAAGCTTATCATCAATCTGATATGATAGATCACTTTGAAATGAGAATTTCAAATGAAAATATCAAAAGATTAGATCCTACTGATTTGAGGTGTCCTTCCTAGTTCCAGAGCTGGTTGATCTAGGGTTTGTCAAAGAAACCCTTATTTTAAAAACTTGGAATCTTTCAAATCTGATTGGCTAGAAAGATATACCTCTTCAATTTGATATTTCCAATGTACTCCTTTCTGAAAACAGTGGAGGGAAGCTCCTGGAACAGGAAGCCCTAGTTTTCCAATTTCTTCTATAGAAATGTTTGATATTGTTTCTATGATATCTCTGCAATTACTACTCCTCTATGTCTGAAACTTCGCAGAGAGGTAGCCTCACCTATCCCTGTTCCAACACCATATGTTTCATAAGAATTGGTTTTACCAATTGGGACTTATGATCTTTTTCCCAAGGTGACCTGTTTCAGGACTATTCAGCATAGAAAAGTTGTGTGGACTGCCACATGTCATTGTTTCATCTTCAGGGTCTGAAATGCCTACCATAGAAATTAAAGTCCATTTCTTTTCTGGAACATCTTCATAAATTTCATTTGGACCTTTGTAGCCTGAGATATAGAAATTCTCCCCAGGTGTCCTATTTAGGGATGAATCTTGGAAGAGGCTGGAACCCTAACTTGAAGGGATCATATCTCCTAGAATATAGCGAATATGAGGCTAGTATTTGGACACAGTGTAAACAAGGATTTTATCTTAGGCCTTCTCCAATCCCTAGATATAGAGAATGTACCAAAACTTATCAGTTTTAGTATTTAGGGTTTTTTAGCTTGGGGTCAAACTAGGGTTTGACTTTCCCAGAGTTACACCCAACTAAAAATATTGATCCAGGTCTCTAAACTTTGATTTTGATGAGGAGATCCATCTTATGTCATGCTCACTCAAAAATTATTCTTCTGTAAAAATCCCTAATTTCCCGCACCAAAAACTGAAAAATGCCCTGAATCGAATTTCGCTTTGACAGAAAGATGCGCCCTTCAATGGAGAGTCAGCCTAGCACACTTTTGCTAATGGATTGTGGAGAGAGACCCAAAAATTAAGAAGCCCTAGCTTCTGTAGCTACACAATGTCTTCTTCTCAGGTTAGCTCTGATACCATGTTAGATTTTTATCATTTAAGCAATATGATCTTAGGATCTTATCTGAGAGAATAACATGCACAGCAATAAACACAAGAGATAAGAGACACAAATAATTTTACTTGAGAAAACCATAAAGGAGAAAACCCTACAACTTCCTCAAAGATAGAATGAGCACCAATGGCAGCAATAAAACCCAAAAACATAAAAGATGATCTCCACATCTTGTTCTCTCTCTCACACTTGAGAGAGCTTCTCCTGTCTCACTCATGCGCCCCAGTGAGTGAGTGTGTGTATGATAAATAGAGAGGCTCACTCTCTATTTATATTATTTCATTCACTTAATGTCCACTTCAACATGTCATCCCCACTTAACAATTACTTACTAGGGCTGACATCTCTAGGAGATTCTAATAACCCTAGTGCCCCACAACTTGTGGGGACTTTTCCCCTCCAATCAACAAGGAGGTTTAACCTTAACACAATGGTGGGGACTATTGCCCCTACTTACAATAACTCACCTAGGCCTAACTTCTCTAGGATAGTCTAATAACCCTAGGGCCCCAGAACTGCAAGGAATTTAAATCTTGATCAATAATAGGGTTACCCACAATGACTTTACATGACTTGTTTACATTATTGAATCTACCGATAGGAACATCGGGATATGACATGACTCAATTACATAACAGATGCTTCCCGGAATAAACATCAACGTACAATACATAAAATATACAAGTGAATACATTCCAAATTTACAAATACATCAACTGATTGTCCCACTATACTTGACAAAATAAATAAGAAGAAAAATGTTAATTTCTTGTCATGTGTTAAGAAATGTGATATAATTCATACAAAGAATTTACATGCAGTCACTAGATAAGGAACAAATACGGGTAATGATAATCCATGAATAAGAAAAATAAAAAACAAATATGATTATCCTAATCCCATAAAGCAAAAACAATTGTACAATGATGCATCAAACATGTCCCAATAGTTCACCCGACAAGAAGAAATTGATAACAGTCGACAAAATGTCTCACAAGAATTACTTAACTTAATACATAATGACAAATCAGTAGCACAATTTATTGATATGTATATAATATTAAAAACAAGCCTAGCATGGAGAAACAAACAAAAAATATATGCAGCTTAAATAAAAAAGATAAGAGTGATGCTGACCCACTTGTCGACCTAGAAATTGAAGGGTATCACATTGGAAAAGTTGTTCTCGACTTTCGATCCCAAGTAAATATTGTGACATGAGATACATGGGAAGAACTAGGAATACCTCAACTAAACGAATCGGGCATATATCTCAAATTAGCATATCATGGACTGATCGAACCTATCAACGTATGGCGCAATGTTGACACGAACATCAAGGGAATCACCACAAAAGTCAATTTTGAAATCATCGAACCTAAAGAAGGATTCAATTTTTTCCCAGCCTTGGTGGGCTGACCATGGGGTTGAAAGATGAAAGCATAGATTTAATTAGACAAAGAGAGGATAAAGCTCAAAGGAAATGGACAAAAATTTATTGTCCCCATTCACCCTTCTCAAGGTGAACCTTGGACTAAACCAATAAATGAAGAATTCGACATTCAATAACTCTACAAAATCCAAAATAACAAAGACTATATTGAGCCAAATATCTACGGGGAACTTCACTTAGGGAACCAAGATCTAGTTGGATATAATTCAGATGCAGAATTATATGATCGGGAGATAGAAAACTATGAAACTCAAGCACGAGGATGTTGGACTATCCAATCTATATCAAAGAAACTGACTCAACAATGCTTTTTGGTGTCCATCATTCCAAATATATTTGCAATGGAAAATTAGGGAATACCCTTCATTAGCGCCGATTAAAATAGAAAATAAACAACCTCTTCGGTATAAAGAAAGAGAGTGACCAGTACTCCATATCGAACAAGTTTCGAAGAACTTAGGAGAGTACGACTGACTACAAAGCCTAGTTGAGATGTTTATAGGACAAGTCGCTCGATGGTGGGATACCCATCAGTTGAGGATATAAACATGAACAACAACTTCGACATACTTCATCGAGAGATTTGGAAAAAGGAAGCTAACTAAACAAGCAAAAATACTAGTCTTCACGCAAGGAAAAAACCCTAAAAATCACATAAGTATATGCGAAATGGAATGGAGAATACTTGGGTACAAAGACGAACGAAAATGGCCACACTTATTTCCATCCATACTTGACAACTTTCCAAACAAATGGTATAAGATAGAAGAAGCTCTAGGAGAAACATTCATATGGAAGGAACTTAAGGAAAATTTCATTAAAGACTTTAGATTTATATCGGAAGATGCCAAACTGGTCGAAGAAACAGAACAAATAAAAAAAATTATACAACTGGTTGTTCATCATATTTCGACACAAAACCATAGCCGACTGAAAGCATCTTGTAATAAAATTCGATCAAATAGGATACCACAGTCGACAAGACTTTGACTGGAGAATTAGAACACACATGGAAAACACTTTCAGTGGAAAACTAATCATCCAGAAATAGTAAAACCAATTAAAACAATACTCAAAGTTGAGTTGAACAACATAGAAGATACCGATAGGATGACAGCAGCAAAATTCTCGGCATCATTTTCACATTTTAAAGAAGGAAGTCAACAAATCAATGAAAGAAAGGCGCCATAATGGATGGATGCAAAAGTTAAAACCAAATAAGTCGACATTTCCAATGACGATCGACCAAAAATGGCACGAATAGGTGACTAATAGGATGATGAGAAAATAGTAGAAATAGTTAACCTATTGAAATAATTTCAGGATGTATTTTCCTGAGACTATAAATACCTAAAAGGGATAGTACAAGAGATGGATGAAATGAAAATAGACATAAAACTTGATGCAAGACCGATTAAGAAAAGGACTTACAAATTAGTTCACAAATACAAGGAAATAGTGAAAAAGGAGATTGACAACATGCTAGCAGCAGGGATCATATATCCAATCGAAAAATCAGAATGAGAAATCCCTATGGTCGTCCAACCGAAAAAGAACGATCGGACAAAATTACGAATCTGTGTCGATTTCCGAGAGCTAAATAAAGTCACCCTAACAGATCCATTTCCAACTCCATTCGTAGATGAAATCTTAAATGAATTCACAGGACATGAGTGTTACTCATTTACATATGGATTCTCAGGATATAAACAAGTCCCAATTTCTAAAGAAGACTAGAAGAAGATGACATTTGTCTATGAATTCGATTCATTTTCTTACAACGTCATGCCACTTGGGATAAACAATGCACCAGTTGTATTCTCTAGGATAGTGGTCAAATAATTTCAATAATACATATACAAAAAAATGGCTCTATAATTTGACAACTGGATGATTTACTCCATGTTGAATGATCATTGCAAGTGGCTAAGACTAATGTTGGAAAGATGTCGATAAATCCAGCTTTCACTGAATATAAGGAAATTAATCTTTTTGACCCCCATCGGTATTTTATTAGGACATATTGTATGCAAGGATGGTATCAAAGTTGACTTTGTCGAAATAAAATCATCCTTGACCTAAAACCCCCGGTGAACCCAAAACAAGTCAGAGTACTATTAGGACATACGAGATATTATATAAAACTCATTCGTCACTACTCAGATATGACATACCCGTTAGAAGAACTATTGAAATATGACCAAGAATATGACTGGACTGAGGAATGTGATGCTTCCTTTGACGCGTTGAAGAAACATTAGTCGAAGCACCCATTCTCAGATTCCCAAACTGGTCAGTTAAATTTTATGTCCGCATTGATGCATCAGGCATAGCATTAGGTGCAATATTGACACAACCTAGAGATGATGGGATGGAATATCCAATTGTGTACCGTAGTCGAAACAGAGGCATTAGGAATGGTATTTGCACTACCGAAATATTAACATTACCTATTAGCTAATCGTTTCCTATTCTACACAGATCACCAAGATTTAAAATACTTGGTAAACAAATCCTTACATCATGGAATAATATGTCGTTAGTTGTTACTGTTCCAATAATTTGAGTTCGAAGTAGTAGTTCGGCCAGGGAAGCTAAATGCTAGACCCGACCACTTGTCGAGAATCGACAAGGGGGAGGAACCAACAGGAGTCGAAGATGATCTTCCAGATGCAGATATATTTCTAATAGAATTTGTACCAGAAAATCTAGAATAAATATCTCAATTCTTAGAGAATGGTCAGGCACCTGAAGGTATGATCACTATTGGGTAAAATATGCACTATCTAATTCAACACTTATTTGTCAACCTGGGAAGGTAGATTGTGAGATTCAAACACTATATGTGCAGGATTGAAGGCTTGAACTAACCTAAGCTAACTAAAGATGCAAATGCGCTAACATACAACTATATGATTTTAATCTACATGAATGACTTTCATAATTCAAATGCAATAATTTAATCTATCTATGAAAACAGGAAATTAACTAAGAACTTGAAAAGTAACTATAATTTCAAATCTAATATAATGTTATATCAATCTATTCTATAAAGGAAGGAAACTAATTAATAACTGATTCAAACTAGTCTAATGCTATGCTAATATATTCTATGGAAGGTTATTGCAGAAACTAATCTAGAAAGCAGTCGCTTGGTCTAAAAGTGATTTAACTAATGAGAGCAAAACTAACTGTGGATTCGTAGAAAGCAAAGAAAATATTATTCTAAATACCAAGCATAAATAAATGCGTTTCAAAACAGTAAACTAATCAAAGCAAACTAAACTTGGAGCTTTATTATCAAATATAAAACTGAGTACAAAACAATAACTGGAAAGATATTCAATATGTAAGCAAACCTACAACAGAAAAAAAAATACTTCTACTCTACCTCTTCAGCAAACTATACCATAAACTAAGGAATCTTAACCAATCATAAAAAGATCATGCAACTGGTTTACAACTTGAAAAGTAAACTTACACTAAACTAGGTTATGTGAACTATTATCATCAAACTTTAAAATACTAAAAACCAATGCATCTTGAAAATTTAAATGAACCTATTAATCTTGAACTTGTATCCGAGTTCTAATATTTTACATTTACTGAAATGAAATAACTTGAAGAAATAAAACTAACAAAGAAAAAGCCTAAGACAATAAAATGATGTGTAATTGGAAATGAAAGACTAATTATGGACTCAAATGAGAATTAAAAATGGAATGCTGAACCTACTACATATATGACAACATTTTAAACAAGCTTAAGCTAATATAGTTTTTAGGCATGGAAACAAATGAAAGTAACTCATAAAATACCTAAATCATAAACAAAAATAAAACTATGATGCTTCTATTTAAACCAAAACTATTTCTCATTTGAACAATAAAATATATGTTGAATGTAAATGGATTTCATCATCATTAAAACTGAAATAATTAATCTATGTGTCAATATAGAACTAAATATTAATTGAATTTGAATTCCAACTAGAAATATAACACTGTGGAATGCTGGAAAATTAACCTCTACATTAACTAACTATTTCTGCAAAAAAAAAATACTAAAAATTATGGAAATGAATTAAAAAATTTGTCTAAGTGCGAATGGAGTGTTGAACGCGAGTCTAGATTAAGGTGCGAATAGAATGCTGAAAAACAGTCTGAGTGAAGGTGCAAACTGAGTTCTAAAAGATAGTCTGATTGAAGGTGTGAACTAAATTCTGAAAGACAATCTAAATAGAGGGACGACTTGTCGACCGTATGGATTCTGATGGCATAAATGGCATAAAAACGCAGGAAATTATATGTTATAAAAAAACGTGTCACCTACAAGAAAACAAACTACTTGCTTGCAGAAACAAAATGATTTAGAGGAAAACGTAATAGATATATGCTGAAACAAAATGACTTAGCTACAAATATAAAAATAAATTGCTGAATATACACAAATGGAACCTCTGATTGTTGAGGGGGCCTTCATAGCAAGCAAGGGTTTATCTCTTAAGCTGCTCAGTCACCAACCATTAACAAAAAACAAGAATGATCACCAACAGCTCAAATAGAGACTTTTTTACTAAACTGAAGCAAAGTTTACAAAGCATTTTTATCCTCTCCTTGTTGTTAGTAATTCTCAATCAATGCAGACACTGCTTGTTCCTCTGTAGAGTAAATCACAAATACAGAACAAAAAAACACAGCAACATATCATTCCCTTAAACAATCAATTTAACTAACATGAAATACAATATACCTCAACCTTGGATGTCTTGTATTTTCTCCAAAAGTCCCTTCAATGGATCAGTACCTGCAAGGAAGATCAAAAGACAACAAACAAGATGACAGCATNGGAATCTAATAATATCTGATTAAAATCAATACATCAAATATAGGAAAGGGAAATGTCTTTGTATTAATTATGGATGAGAAAGAAGTACAACCAAAAATCCTTGATGTCGATGTCTTCAATCTCAACAAGAATGTCTACAATCTTCTATAACTATGAAGACCTCTCCAACCATAAACTAACTCTACTTTTCCTCTTATTCAAACTTCAAGCTAACAGCATAAGGGTGCTTTTTCTAGCCTCCTCCACTCTCTTCATGAAGGCTTCTTTTATAGTCCTAGAGCTGAAGAGATGACTTAGAAAAAGGATAGAATGAAATCCATATAAGTGAGGGGAGCGAATTCCACCTCTCCCAAGCATTTTGGAACTAACCCCACAGAGGCTTCTACATGGAAGCTTCCAAAAACTTCTTTTTTCTCATTTTCTGACCATCGGCGCTCTTAGAAAAACTGATAAAGGCACCGATCTAGGGTTTTTTCCAAAGAAAGGAAACAACTATGCTTATGGGTCCACTGAGACAGGCGTTGATGGCGCTCTATGTAAAAAACATGAAGGCATCGTCCCTTATAAGTATGGGAAAAATGTGACAAAGGTGACTCGAACTAGGCTTGCTGGGAGGTTGAAAGGTAATGTGAAATTCTCCTAAAGGCTTAGAATGCCCCCCAAAGTATGAAGCGAGAAGGAAATTATAGGTGAAATAGTTTGCGAGTTTTATGTCTGATACAGAGGCAAAGAGAGACAAACTCATACAGGACCAGTAACTAACTTTATCCAAACCAATCATAGATGTGGACCAATACACTACAAATCTATGATGATGACCACGTCATGGCTACCAATGATACATTGTAGATCCATGAATAACTACTATAAGAGGTAGGACACATCTACAGAACATACAAAGTAGATCCATGTCTCTTAACCTCAGATACGGAACATGGCCACCAAACATACAATGTAGATCCATGTCATGACTCTAAATGATCTCCAAACACAACTTGAGCATAGGAAATGATGATGAAAAATCCTAACCACTTAGGATCTTCATTCCGATCCTCAAACGATACGTTTCTAACCATGTGAATACTATGTCTTGACATCAAAAATGGCAGACACCACTTGATTACCAATCATTAATGTCAACTGTTAACAAGTGCGAGGGAAATCATCATTAATTTCAATGATCCCCAAGGTATCTTAGTACATTCCCACAAATGTGAATAAATTTTTTGATGTCGAACACTTGACAAAATTTTCCAATCATAGGTCATTGATGAAAACCTACTATTGAAAACAAGAAAACCCGCCATTGAGGCATGCAGGATTCAAGGTACTTTTTAGGTTTCTAGGTCTAACTCCTGGATAATGATTTGAAGTCGACAGGAATATACTTGTCACAGGATTTCCATGATGATTCCCACATCAGTGACACAAAACTAGGAACAAAAGTTGATTTGAAGTAACAGGACTAACTCAGATATGATTGACTCTTAAGGACAAGTGAAGTTACAGATGAGTTATTTTTCTGGGAGAGACATCCTTTGAACAATTTTGATGGCATGAAACATGACTTGGAAACATTGACTTGAACGAGAATAGAACCAGGTGTAATGCAAGGAATATGACAAACCATTCTTTGAATTGACTCAAAGGATTCAGGTGACTCACAAAAGTGGATTGACTCAGAGACAAGATGAAAACCCAACTGTTCAGATATGAAAATGTAGATAGGTGCTATGTTCAAAGGTGAACTATAGATTACTTCCATAAAAACAAATGAAACCATTCCCCTTTCCCTTAATTTCCCCACCTCGAAAGGTGAGTGCCTCTTTTCATTTTTATGAGTCTAAAGAGTGTATCAAACACTCGTTATAGCTCATCAAATGATGAGTCCAATCTCATATTTTTCATGAACTTGAGAAAGGAGGGGTTTGTTCCCAAATAGGTCCTTTCAACATTTTGTTTTACGAGTCCGATGGAAGAAAAGTCATTTGTCGTTTCATGTTTAGAGATTCTGAAATGACTAAGAAGACTCCAAAAGGTCCTTTTTCGTAAATAAGGCTAGCAGTCCGAAAAAGAGATAACCTACCCCCAACTAGTCGATCGTTCTGATTCTTTTACAAGCATGAACGTAACAATTTTGCTTGGCAATCTTTTTGTGTTTTGAGGAGACTGAAAAGAGCTTAAATATAAATCTTGAATGAGGTTCCTTTTTCATAATCCACTTTTAACGAGTCTTAAAAAGCAAAAAAGTAGACTCAATACCTCTTCACTGAGTTTTTAACAAGCACGCTAAAGGTATAAAAGGCACTCGAAACCTTTTTCATGTTTGAATCCATAGCACGAAAAAGTGATAAAGTAAGCTCAAACCAGTTTTCATGTTTTAACTAGAGCACAAAAAATGTAAAGTAAGCTCAACACCATCTTACTGTTTTCAAGGAGCTCGAAGATCAATTGAAAGAATGCTCAAGATATCTGCTTCATTTTTTGACGAGCTTGAAACAAAATAATAACTATGCTCAAAACATGGTTTCATTTTTATGCAAGCTTGAAACAAAATAAGAACTATGCTCAAAGGGTCGTTTCATGGTTTAACGAGCTTAAAACTGAGAAAGTTTGCTGAAAAATTACTTCCATTGACAAGTGAGTTCCCAACATGATGTCTAGTGGTTGCTACTTAACCCCAGTATAACTGTAAAGTAGCTAATAACTAATAAAGAGGTAGGTTATATTCCCCCAAGCTTCATTGAGTCTTGACACAATGGAAGAATCCGTTTCATTTTTTAACGAGCTTGACACGAAAAAGGAATTATGCTCAAGGTCGGTTTTATTTTTTAACGAGCTTGAAACCAAGAATAAACACTGCTCAAGGTGACCTGTTTCATTTTTACACAAGCTTAAAATAGAAAATAAATATTCTTGAGGGGACTTGTTTCATTTTTACACAAGCTTGAAACAGAAAGTAACTATGCTTGAGGGGACCTGTTTCATTTTTACGCAAGCTTGAAACAAAAAGTAACTATGATTGACGAAACCTGTTTGATTTTTACACAAGCTTGAAACATAAATTACCTATGCTTGAGGAAATTAGTTTCAATTTTTAATGAGATTGACATAGGAAGGGAACTATGCTCACAAGAATCTATTTCATTTTTTAATAAGCTTGACATAGAATGGGAACTACGCTCATTAACTTGTTTCGTTTTTAACGATATTGACACATAAAGGGAACTATGCTCACAACATCTGTTTCATTTTTTAACAAGCTTGGCATAGAATGGGAACTATGCTCACAATTTATGTTTCATTTTTTAATGAGCTTAACACAGAATGGGAACTATGCTCACAAACATGTTTCATTTTTTAACGAGCTTGAAACAGAATATAAACTATGCTCACAAACCTATTTCATTTTTTAACGAGCTTGAAAAAAAATATAAACTATGCTCACTAAAATCTATTTCATTTTTTAACGAGCTTGACATAGAATGGGAACTATGCTCACTAACCTGTTTCAATTTTTAACGAGCTTGAAACAGAAAGGGAATATGCTCGCAAACAGTTCTAAGCCAACATGATGTCCAGAGGTTGGTGGGTTTCTCTTTTACATAAGAAGTTAGTGAATTAACTCCATTATGATATCCATAGGCTGGAGCCATGCCTCCCATTTTACCTATGATGGGAAGAAGCTAACTAGAAGGGGAAAGAGCCATAAGCACATGCGGGACATTCAGGGAAGTCTGATGACTAGGAGTCACATGATAATCAGGTTTGACGAAGGAAAGTTGATCAACAGTCACAATCTTCCCATCATGGGGAAAATACATCACTCGAAAGAGTGTGGACACTACAGCTTTGATGGTGTAAACATAATCACACCCAAGGTGCAAATTAAAATCTAAGGGACCTTGGACTACCATAACATCGATACAGATATTTTTTCCTTCCAAAGTAATAGGAAACTGAGGAAGGATCCCTAAAGGAATTGTGGGTCTTCGATTAAAAGCCAGTATCTGATCAGTGGCTGGCACAAGCGTAGGATAACCCATGGCTTTCCAAGCAGTAGAGGATAGAATGATAACAAAAGCCCCTTCATCGATGATAGTGCGGAGTATACTCTTAGTGGTAATTCGCACAGACATCTGGAAAGGAACACTCAAATGAAGATGAGATTCTGTTAGGTTACTTGAGTCAAATGAAATAACCTCATTACTTGGAGAGGGTTGTATCGAAAGAGACAAAATTTCCTCTTGTCGAGAACAATTAAAACGAAGCATAAAGACATCAGTAGTTTGAGCTCCACTCTCATCAAGGAGAGCAAGGGGAGACAAATACTGGATCATGGTGACAACCTCTGTCGGAACATTCTCTAATAAAATAACATGATCGGGTAGAGATGACATTTACTCGAACACTTCACTCTCCGAAGGAAGAGTGGGATCAATTACAGATGAAACTAAATTGATCACTTGGTCAACCAGTGGAGAATCGAGGGATAACTTACTATCACTTGTTGGAATCACTTGTTGATGATCAGTAATATTTTCCAACCAACGTGAAGCTTCATCCATGCTTGGAAAAAGAAAATTAGGATGCATAGCCTTGCGTATCAAACAAGCATACAAGACTTTACCCTTATGACCTTTCACCAATGGGTCACTGGTTGAGGGAGTATCATCAACGTGATGATCAGAGGTTGATGACATGGACAGTTTGGACCTTTTAGACCACTCTTCTTGTACACAAGAGAGACCGAGACATTCTTTAAGAATGTGGTACCTCTCACAAAGATTACAAGGGAACTTGGTTTTTCTGGGCATTCTCTTAGAAGGAGCACCATCTTGAGCAGATGGTTGCTGCTTTTTCTCTTTCTTATCCTTCTTCTTCTTACCCTTCCCTTTCTTCTTCTTCTTATCCACCTGACTACTAACCATAGAGGTTTGGTCAAGCAAAGAAGAAGAAATGGATGAAGACACTACCGATGGAGATTGAGTAGGATTAGTTTGAGGTTGATCCTCTCTCAGAGGAGAGGTGACATTTGGGACATTAGGTGTAACAAGAATTATTGTATCAAAACAACCAACCTTGTAATCCTATCGTTGGCCCATGAATATTTAGAGTGGAAATAAAGGGAGGACCAATACCTTCACTAGGAGGGAAAAAAAAAGGTACACCATGGAAAGGGACCTCTTGATTGGTAATCCCAGATGGGGATTCCATCTCTAAATTCTCTAAAAATCCTCTAACTACCAATCACAAGGAAGCACTACTCAAACTAAAAGCAACAAGAAATCATGTGAAAGGAGTGGATAAGTGTCAGGAACCTCACAGGATAGGCCAAAAGGATAACTCAGATGGTTTGAGGATTCCTAAATGGGTCTCCCGATATACGCTAGGTACATGGGAGCTCAAATCCACAGTGGTGTTGTCTAATGCACAACCATTCACAAGGGGCCTTCTGATATACAATCGAGTACATGAAGTAAATTTATATATACCTTAAGGGTATGTGAAAGTCCATTCAATATACCGATGGTACATGGAAGAACCACGTGAGTCTATAAATTAACAACAACTGCCACACTTACCAACGCTAGAACACATCGCTAACCTAACACTCAAATTGCTAAAAGTTTTAACCTAGTACTACCATTAATTTTATCTTGTGCGTTTAGGTGGAACCATGGAGTGAAAACTTGAAATTAAAGAAGATGCACACTGATCTACATGATAATGAAAGTTTTCCTCTTCAATGAAGTTCTACCTAAGAGAGGGAGAGATATTTTTACTTTTATTCCCAAAAATGCACACCCAAATGCAAATGCAATTCTATCTTTTCAAACGAAAAATTAAAATATCAATGCACCCCAAACAATATCTCAAGCAATTAAAAAAGAGATCTAGAGAACATCTAATGTAAATAAGCCAGAAATGTTTCCTATCTTTTCATGCTTGAAAAAGATGCATAAAAGCTTGATGGAAAGATGATTTCACTAACGTTTTCAAACAAATCTAACTCTAATGCACGCAAAGCTGAAAACAAATATTTCTTCTTAATGAAAGTAAGATCTAGAATTTCAAACAATCATGCATAAACAAGAAGAAAATCATTCAACATGCTTGAGAATAAAGCAAAGGAGAGAGAAAACTAAAACTTATTTTTGGAACAAACAAGGAAACAAAGAACCAATCTCTCCTACCAAGCACTGAAAAACTCAGCATGCAGAAGGAAACAAAAATCACCCCAAGAAAAGAAAGACTCAAAACAACATGGATCACTCACAATTTCCAAGTCCAAACAAACCAAAACCTACCCATGAAAAAGAAATGTATATTTTCCAATTCTAACGAATAATATCCACAAAAAAGAGCAAGAGGTTTCAAAAAAAGAAATGAATGCAAAACCAGAGCGCTTTCAAGCAGACCAGCGCTCTTGATCTTCTGCACGCAGGCATCATTAGTGCTCTGTCAATTATGCAAGAAGGCATTGTCGGTGCACTTGATGAAGAGAGAAAAGGTGCCCTAGGAGGGTCGGCACTCTGTTAGCCAAAGAGAGGTGTGCCGCCCAAACAGTAGACTAAAAATCCAAAACTGTGTAGGAGAAACCAAAAAAGACTAAGTTGAATTGAAAAGAGTGAACACCACTCCATAACAGAGGAAATTATTAGAAAAGTAAGATGAAAGGCTTACCTTATCAATTGAAATAATTGAAAGGAGAGAAAATAACCTTCATAGATGGAATGGTTATCGAAGTTTGTAAATCTGACTGGATCTGCACTAGACTTGACTAGATCTTCCCCGGATCTCACCAGATTAATCTTCCCCACCAGAGTCGTCAATTTTGTTGTTAGGAATTCTTAATCAATGCAAACACTGCTTGTTTCTCTATAGAGTAAATCACAAATACAAAACAAAAAGACACATCAACATATCCTTCCCTTAAACAATCAAATTAACTAACATGAAATACAACATACCTCAACCTTGGATGTATTGTCTTTTCTCCAAAAGTCCCTTCAATGGATCAGTACATGCAAGGCAGATCAAAAGACAACAAACAAGATGAGAGCATCATGATATATTGACTATTCATATTAGTGATCAAGGAATCTAATAATATCTGATTAAAATCAATACATCAAATATAGGAAAGCGAAATGTCTTTGTATTAATTATGGATGAGAAAGAAGTACAACCAAAAATCCTTGATGTCGATGGCTTTGATCTCAACAAGAATGTCTACAATATTCTATAACTATCAATACCTCTCCAACCATAAAATAACTCTACTTTTCCTCTGATTCAGCCTTCAAACTAATAGCATAAGGGTGCTTTTTCTGCCCTCCTCCACTCTCTTCATGAAGGCTTCATTTATAGGCCTAGAACTCAAGAGATGACTTGGAAAAAGGATAGAATGAGATCCCTATAGGAGAGGGAGGTGAATTCTGCCTCTCCCAATCATATAGGAACTAACTCCACAGAGGCTTCCACATGGAACCTTCTAGAAATTTCTTTTTTCTTTTTTACCACTGGCGCTCTTAGCAAAACGGACAAAGGTGTCGATCTAGGATTTTTTCCAATGAAATAAAACAACGGCACTTATGGGTCCACTGAGACAGGAATCGCTGGTGCCTTGTGTAAAAAACATGAAGGCGTTGTCCCTTCTAGGTATGGGAAAAAAATGACCAAGGTGACTCAAACTAGGCTTGCTGGGAGGTTAAAAGGCAATGTGATATTTATAGGTGAAACGCTCCTCTTCAAAACCAAAGAGGTATTTATATGATGATTACAATGGAGATCAAGTTGACCACCTCTTTCTAAAAATAGAGGTTCTTTACTGCTGTAACAAATACCCATCAAAACAAGAACGAATTCAGAAAACGGCCAACCACAATTTCTAGAAAATTTGGTTTCAGAGAACCACGATTTTCTCCCAAATGGATTTGAACTTTGTGAAAATTCTTCACCCTGACCGAAATGGGCCTATTCTGCACAAAACCCATCTGCCATAATTTTAAATTTCACTTCTTTCTGCACTAAAATCTAGCCCAAAAATCTATTGTCTGTTAAAAACACGTGGTCTGCATGGGCGTCTGGATGAGCATCCAAATGACCTGTAACTAAAGTTTGTTCATAAATCCAGATTCTGAGCAGATTTTTTGCTAGTTTGTTGGTCACATCGAAGACTAAGTGTTGGGTTGTTGAACTAAATGCTGGATTCCTGGAGCTGGCCTCCCTCATGTGAACCATTTTATTGAATAATCTGCATGTGTTTAAATGATATATCATCTGCGTATAAGTCGATCCATGATGTGCAGATCCATGAACCTGCATACAAAAAAGTATGAGTATATGTATTTTCTTAATTTAAAACATTGTTACAAACTAACGAATTGTTTTAAGAATCAAACCAAATTTATTAAAATGTGGTTTGACTTTGTTTTATGTGTATTTCTTTTATGTAATGACTATTTGTTTTATGTTTATTTGTTTTATGTAATGACTATTTGTTTTTCTATTTATTTTTTTATGTTATGTTTATATTAAAATGGATTAGTATATATTTAAATAATAATAATAACATTTTTATTACTTAATGGTTTATTTGTTAAATTTGAAACAATGTCAAAGACTTATTTGTTACGACTGATTTTACCACACATGGTTGATCACACTTTTATGGCATTCCCTGTCCCTCTGTAGACTCTTTGGACCCCATGGACCAATATTGTACCTTTGATGTTTTCAAGATCATCCCTAAAAACACCTGTTATTTGTTGTACGTGACTTTTAATCCCTTTCTCACGTATATACGTGGATATTGACCTTAAACCCACGTACATCGGGATGTGTGCATAAGTCCAAATATTTTTGGAGTTTTCCTTGATGTGGATCCGAATAACTTATCTCTTATCCTTCCATATGCCTCAAGATCACTCGTATTTGACCCTCCATTGCCCCATTGGAGTACTATATAAGGAATCCCTTGGATACATTGAAGAGCAAGAGAACTATAGTCCATTGCTACCGTAACTTGCTTGTACTTGAGTCTGCATCCCTTTTTCCCTTGGAGCACTTTGTGTTCTTCCCAAGATTGCCTTTGCTTGTGAGTTTGCTATTAAGAGATGGAGGATTGAGGTGGTGGAGGCCCAGGTGGAGGACTAGGTTTCTTTGGTTTGCAGGCATGCCGACAGAGGTTGTCACTTATGTAATATCTTATTTTATTTATAGGAATATTTTTTCATGTCCAGTGATGTGCATTTAAATGAATATTGAATCCATGGATGTGTTTAATTGCTTATACATTATTGATTATATATGCTAGAGTAGGACTAACACTATATTTTATAGCATGATTTCCTTATTTACTGTTGTTGAGAGTGAATTGCTAAAGCAAGTGGGATTGGAAAAAGCTCAATGGGGATCTACTTCAATCGTCCAGAATAAGGTATGATTTGAGATCCTTTAGTGTTGTATGTTTTATTTCTCTTGCATATTGGGAAGGGATTGATTTTTTGCAGTTTCTCTGTCTGTTGTGGTACACCCCAAGCCATAGGAATTTTTCTCTATAACAAAATTGGTGATACATAGTTGCTTCATTCATGTTAGAATAATCAACCCATAGTTAGCTACCTTAGACATTAATTAATCCAATTTTTGTCTTATTTTCCTAGTTTCCATATTCCACCTTATGCAAGTTGTCCTCCACACATCCATAGTGGTCAAAATTGATAATTTTGAGTCATGGAGCACTTGTGAAACCTCCTGGAATCAAATCTACTTTATTCCTGGCCTCCCTAGCGCATGTCTACTTTTTCTGCTTTATTGCCTGCTTTTTCAGCGTTTTAAGGCAATTGGGAAAGTTTGACTAGGTGAAGTTAACTTGTTTTTTGTCCTCATCATCCTCCACTCTTTTCTCCTATGAAAAGCATGTATGAGTTGTCCTTCCACCATATATTATCTTTCCTAATTTCTGTTGCTAATTCGTGAGCTGCTAGACAGATTTGGAATGTGCTTTATGCACCTGTGGGGGATTTGCTTAGATTTAGTAAGCCTGCTTTTGACTAAATTCGAATGGAATCTTCATAAATTCAAATATATCATGTAATTATTTTTTTTGGTAGCCTATGACTTCACAGGGTTGGCTATTGTACACTTATTCAATATAGATTAGTGTTTAGCTCCATATTCAGTCTCTTTTGTGAGTAATTTGCATGTGTAATTGGCAATTGTTGTGAGTGTAATTGTTCTAACACCTGGGTTCAATTTCCACATGGTATCAAAGCCTTTGTATATCGATTTCTCTCCTTCGAATTTTTTTCACAGGTTTGACATCATTGACTAGGAGCATTCTGCTGACTGACGGGACAATTTCTGAGCTATGGATCAATCTCAGAAGATCATCTTGACTCCATTTAACTTCTTTGAATGGAAAACAGAGATGGAGATACTGTTGAGAACAAAAGGCCTCTACAGAGTGACTATGGCAATAGAAGCAGATCCCAATGTAGCTGCAGAGAATATTAAATGGCACAACATGAGCGATGAGGCCTATGGTCTCCTATGTCTGAGTATATCCAGAGACCTCCTTTTCCATATTGATGGATTGACATCACCGAATGAAGTATGGGAGAATATTGTTGATATTTTTGGAAAGATAGATGAGATGAGGGGACATCAAATTGAAAATGAATTGATCTCCATGAGTCCCAATAGCTTTGAATCCCTGCAACTCTATTTTTCCAAGTTCAAAGCACTTGTTTTGCAGCTAAAACAATGTGGGATCGAAAAGAAGGATGATCAGTTGGTCTTGGCCATACTCTCAAAGCTTGGCCCTGACTATTCAGTGTTTGTTTTGACCTTCTATGCCACAAAGTTGACAGCTCAAGCCTGGAAAATGCCTGGCCTTGCATATTTCATGGAATCTCTCACACAAGAACAAGATAAATTGGTGATGATGGGCACCATCAAACCATCCAAGGACCAAGCTCTTGTTTCTGGAGATTCGAGGGTGGATTCAAAAATCAAGAAGAAAGCTAAAAATCCACCTGAGCAAAAGAGAGACAAGAACAAGTCTCTAGAGGAGCCTCAAGGTTCCAAGAAGAACCCCCAGAAGAAGAAGAACAAAGGAGAAATGAGCAAGTGTGCATATTGTAGTAAGGGAAATCATTCTGAGAGCTCCTGCATGAAGAATCAAATAGACATGCTGACCCAACTCCTGGAGAAGAATGGCATCTCCCTTCCAGACAGCTCAAGAAAGAGGGAAGGAGGATCAAATTCAGAAGATAGAGAGAGAGTTCATGCATTGGTTGCTGGCACATCAAGCTCACCTAGTTTCATCATTGATTCTGGAGCTTCAAGACATATGGTTTCGACCAAGCAGGCATTCACCTCACTTGACATGTCGAAAGGTCCACCAATAGTACTGGGGGATGACTCTCTCACTGAAAGTTTGGGCAAAGGGAGGATTGATCTTGACCATGGTAAGTTCAGCAATGTGTTGTATGTTCCAGGTTTTGCCTCTAACCTCTTATCAGTGTATCAGATGACCCACATAGGGTCTCCAAAGAAGGTCATATTCTCCCCTGATGAAGTTGAGATCACAGAGATCTCAAGTGGTAAAGTCATTGTAAAAGGAGTTGCAAATCACACTTCGAAGGTATACATGTTCTCACACTTCTTACCCTACTCAAACCCCTTTGATCTTTTGATTCATGCTAATGAGGCAAGCAAGCTTTGGCATGAAATATTTGGCCACCTAAATTACAATTATCTTTCTGATCTTAGTGAAAAAGAAATGGTCATAGGGTTACCAAAGATTAAGTTTTCCAAAGGAGTCTGTCAAGGTTGCATCCTAGGAAAACACCCAGAGCATAAATTTGAGAGAGCTAGTCATGAGAGAACCTCTGCACCTCTTGATTTGATCCACAGTGATGTTGCTGGACCATTTCCTCATATGTCAATGAGTTAGGCCAAATATGCATTGAAATTCATAGATGAATTTTCCAGGTATTGTTGGGTTTACTTCCTGAAACACAAGTCTGAAGTTTTTGGCCTCTTCAAAGTCTTTAAGGCTTTGGTTGAAAACCAGTCTAGGAGGAAACTCAAGGTCCTCAGATCTGATAATGGTGGTGAGTATGTCAATTCTGAGTTTATTCAATATTGTGCAGATGCAGGTATTCAGATGCAGCATTCTATCCCTTACACACCACAGCAGAATGGTGTTGCTGAGAGGAAGAACAAACTCACTGAAAGAGATGGCAACCTACATGATGGAGGCTAAGAATTTGCTACCAAATTACTAGGCTAAAGCTATAAACTGTGCATCCTATATCTAGAATAGGGTGCCTCATAAACATCTTGAAGGTATGACTCCTTTCGAAGCATGGAGTGGGCACAAGCCAGATGTGACCCATTTCAGGATTTTGGCTCAAGGGCTTGGGCTAGAATTCCAACAGAAAAGAGAAAGGCTTCACATCCCCAAAGCCAAGAGTGTCTATTTGTTGGGTACTCTAAAGATTCAAAAGGGTACAATCTGATCAATTTGAGCACAAATAAAACCTTCATTGAAAGGTGTGTCCAGTTTCAAGAAGATCCCCTAGCAGCAGTGGAAGTTGGAGAATGCTCTTCACCACCAGAACCTTTGAATGTAAGTGAAGAGATAGTTGAACATGCTGATTCTGATATGTCTGATAATGATGATTTAATTACAGATCCTAACAGTCCTAAAATACCAAAATGGGCATCCAAGACCATTCATGTAGCTAGAGAACTAGCTGGAAATCCTAATGATCCTAGGAGGACTAGATCTCAGTTTGAGAGTGCTCTGTGCATGAAAGATCCTATGTTTGCAGAGAAATGCTATCTGATGGTTGAATCAGATCCACAGACATATGAAGATGTAGCAGATGATCCAAGATGGCAAGCAGCCATGAAGGAAGAGTTCAACTCACTCCAGAAGAGCAACACTTGGGAGCTGGTTGATCTTCCCCCAGGGAGGAAGCTAGTTCAGTGTAAGTGGGTGTACAAAACCAATTTTGCTGCTGATGGTTCACCTATGAAGTACAAGGATAAATTGGTATCCAAGGGATACTCATAGGTTCATGGCATAGACTACAATGAGACCTTTGCACCAGTGGAAAAGATGGACTCCATCAGGCTAGCCTTAGCCATTGCAGCTTTAAAGCAATGGGAAGTACATCACATGGATGTGAATTGTGCTTTCCTGAATGGAGATAAACTGAAGAGATATACATGTAGCAGCCTCAAGGATTTTCTACTAACCCATCTCTTGTGTGCAGGCTAAAGAAGTCATTGTATGGGCTTAAGCAAGCCCCCAGGGCTTGGTATGCCAAGATTGATAGCTTTCTGCTATCACTGAATTTTGTTCGATGAAAATCAGATCCAAATGTCTATTTGAAGCTGATTCATGGTTCATTAATGATCATTGTTTTATATGTTGATGACCTTCTCATTACAGGAAGCTCAAAGGATGAGATTGCCTCCTTGAAGGATGCAATGAACCATGCCTTCTCAATGACAGATTTGGGCTTATTGAGCCAATTCTCGGGGCTTGAGATTCCTCAAACCAAAGAAGGAATCAAAGTACATCAGTCCAGGTATGCCTTGGATTTGCTGAACAAATTCAAAATTAAGGATTACAAGCCAAGCAAGACTCCTTTCCTTTCAGGAAAGAAGCTTGAAGAAGTTGATTCTTCACCTATGGTAAACAATACACTGTATAGGAAATTGATTGGATGTTTGTTGTATCTTACACATACTAGAACCGATATTTCTTATGCAGTAAGTGTGGCTTCAAGATACATGTATCAGCCTCATGAGATCCATTGGAGAGTAGCCAAAATGATCCTTAAATTTGTTCAGGGAACAAGGACACATGGGATCTTCTATAAAGCTAAATCTGATCTTGATTTGATTGGGTTTACTGACAGTGATTGGGCAGGTGAAAGCACAGATCAAAAGTCAACATTAGGATATGTGTTCATGCTTGCAGAAGGGCCAATTATCTGGTTAAGCAAGAAACAGAGTGCCATTGCACTCTTATCTACAGAAGCAGAGTACAGAGGAGTTGTAAATGCAGCAACTCAATGTTTATGGTTGCAGGGGTTACTTGGAGAGTGTGGCTTCGAATCAGAATACTCAACTACTATATACTATGATAATTAGAGTACCATTCAAATCTGCAATGATCCAATTTGGAAGTAGAGAACCAAACATATTGAGATCCATATGCACTACATCAGACAGCTTGTGCATGATGGCACCATTCACCTACTCTTTTGTTCATCTTCAGAACAAGTAGCAGATATCTTCACCAAATTTTTTTGTGAGAAGACATTCAACAATCTCAAATCACTGCTAGGGATTGATGATCATGTTGTGAAGCATGAGTGATGACAAGATTTCCAAATTTTGTTTTATAGTCCATGTTTAAGGGAGGATTTTTCCCACTGGGTTTTTGCCTCTTTCCTTGGTTAAATGGACATGCAATATGTAAAGGGTGACTAAGCCTTATTGCTAGGCCCTATAATTTTCTGATATTTTACTCATAAGTCAGGCTTAATGGGGGGTGTTAGAATAATCAACCCATAGTTAGCTACCTTAGAAATTAATTAATCCAATTTTTGTCTTATTTGCCTAGTTTCCATATTCCACCTTATGCAAGTTGTCCTCCACACATCCATAGTGGTAAAAATTGCTAATTTTGAGTCATGGAGCACTTGGGAAACCTCCTGGAATCAAATTTTCTTTATTCCTGCCCTCCCTAGCACATGTCTACGTTTTCTGCTTTATTGCCTGCTTTTTCAGTGTTTTAAGGCAATTGGGAAAGTTTGACTAGATGAAGTTAACTTGTTTTTTGTCCTCATCATCCCCCACTCTTTTCTCCTATGAAAAGCATGTATGAGTTGTCCTTCCACCATCTATTAGCTTGCCTAATTGTTTTTTCCAATTCATGAGCTCCTAGACAGATTTGGAATGTGCTTTATGCACCTATGGGGGATTTGCTTAGATTTAGTAAACCTGCTTTTGACTAAATTCGAATGGCATCTTCATGTATTCGAATCTCTCATGTAATTATTTATTGTGGTAGACTATGACTTAACAGGGTTGGCTATTGTACACTTATTCAATACAGATTAGTGTTTAGCTCCATATTCAGTCTCTTTTGTGAGTAATTTGCATGTGTAATTGGCAATTGTTGTGAGTGTAATTGTTCTAACACTTGGGTTCAATTTCCACAATTCGGGAGCTCACATATCCTACCCTTGGTTTGCTTGTGATTTGGATTTACATTTTTAGGTGTATGCTATGTGCACGCTAGTTTTTCTAGGGTTTGCGTAATTAGATCAAGTCTTTTATTTTTTGAGTCATTGTGGATTCGGGTGCGGCACCTCACCATTCTTGTCATTTAGCAGGATTTCTACCTTCCATGTCTCCTCCTCCTTTAGGAGAGGAAACCAGACAGTTGGGAAGACTACTTCTTAATTTGATTCACACACCATGGGAGATCATGAGGATGATATTATAGAGATGTCCTCTCCACCTCACGAGGTTGGCGAGGAAGATCCTACTAGCACATATGATCCACCACATGAACAGCCTTCATGATCTGGTTATGATCCCTCATTCACAGGTCACCGGTATTGGTTTTCGAGGGACGAGACTCACTATGAACCCACAAGCACTAGTAATTTTAGATATGGCATACCTAATATCCCTGAGCCCAATCCGGCATATCATGCCAAGTCGAAAGATGACCCTGGCACAATTCCTAGGGGCACTCCCATTATTTTCCATGTGGAGAGGTTTTGGGGCACTAGTCACATTTCACCTTCCATCCCTGTGGTGGAGGCATCTTCACCTGCTCCTCCTAGGCCTAGTGTTAGTAATCCTATTCAGATACCAGGACCGAAGCGAGTGAACATTGGGCACACCACTTACATTCCTTCACATGTCCCTTCATCTTCAAACCCTGTTCCTTTGAATGCATTCTTAACGACCCATCCTCCCCCTAACTCATGTGGTCCTTCAGGATGGAATGTTTGCACTAGCCATGTTTGTGCTACGACTGCTAACATGGTAGTATCTCAGAGCCGAGTACCTCCTGTTGTGTCAGTAGGTCATGTACCTGTTTCTAGATCGTCTCATGTTCCACCTCATGGAGCTCCCCATATACCGAACTATGGACCATCTCATGGTACATCCCATGGAACACATTATGGAGCTTCTCATGGACATTCTTATGGACCGCATAATGGACAAAACTATCAACCGTATGGGTACGGGTATCAACAACCCGCTTACTCTTCCAATTATGGATTTGTAGCACTTCATAATCAAGGTACCCCACATCATAATGCTTCCATGCAGACCTTCATGGGTCAAATGGGAGGAGGTTATTATGGACAAGGCCATGGTATTTATAGCAATCAACCTTACATGAACCAAAACTACCAGGGAGTGTGGAATCGACCAGCTCAACCTAGGCTCCCTTTCCTTGCGACATTGAACTTACCTGACTTGTCGAGATTGATGAACGATCATGTGTCTCATAATCCAACATGGCCGGAAGTCCCTACCAATATTCCTTCAGACATTCCAAAGTTTGAAGGTAAGGCTGGTGAAGATCCTGGTGAGCATGTCACCACTTTCCACCTTTGGTGCTCTTCCAATTCCTTACACGGTGATTCCATCCATTTGAGGCTATTTCAACTCACCCTCATGGGTCCTATGGAGAAATGGTATATAGAGATACCAGGGGGGGCTTATGCTACATTTGATGACCTTACCATGACTTTCCTTAATCATTTCCAGCTACCTGTACATTACGACATCAGTACCAAACTCTTGTCAACCTTCCGGCAAGACAAAGCCACACACGTTTTGGATCATATTCAAGAGTGGCATAGATAGAAATGGTTAATAAAAGCCTTTACACTACCAGATTTTCTTCTTGAATGGTCCTCAAATTGTTGTTACCTTACATTGCAAATGATGTTTCTACATCCATAGTTCAAAACGAGGAACAAGCTATCTTTAGGGCTCTTGAATTTGATTTGATCTATGCTCAATCTGAACTTTTGTATGAGATTATACCAAATGGTCCAAGATCCAATTTTGACCCCAATGTAAAGCCTGGGCCACATGCCAATGGTATTGTTGGCTCTACGAGTACCAAACATGCGGACTCAGTTACGAAACAAGTGATCCAGTTATCGATTAACCAGTCTATGTAAGGACAAGATATGGCTTCGTCTCAACCTACCCAATCAGCGAGTGTACTCTCTGTGCAATAGTCAAACCCAGAAGGCAACCAGTAGCCTGGAAGGAATAAGAAAAAAGGAAAAAATAATCGTAAGGATGGGAATAAGAACGAAAATGCTAATAATAATGACAAGAACACTAATAATGTTGGGGGGGACAAGTAGTCTCAATGTAAGCTGAAGTTTCCTTGTAAGTTATGTAAGGATGACCACCTCACTCACTTGTGCCCTCGTATGGAGGATTCCTTGAAGTTCATAGCACAGGGCCCAACTGTGTTTACTAATCCTTTACCCAAAAATAAAAATATGAACTCGAGGACCATTGATCCTGGTTGTGCATATGGTGGAACTCAAAATCCGTTGGAGGCCACTAGTGGTCATAGTTGCATCAACATGGTGAGAGTTGCTAAAGTTGTGTCTCATGCAAAATATTATGGTTTGTCACAACTAGACCTTGGGAAAGAACCTTCCCCACCCGAGAGCCCTTTACAAATCGAAAAGCCTATAGATAAATATGAAGCTCCACCTTGCATTGAAACCTGTGTATACCTACTGCATACGTGACTGATGTATCTGCAACCCGTGTATTCATGTCAAAAATATGTTTTTCGAAGTTTGGCTAGTTTAGGTGGTTATGCAACTGACTCCTTCAATTGTAACTACTTTTCCTTCGACCCTATCTCTTTAGAAACATATAAATAGAGGTAGGGAGGTCCATGAGAAGGGACTTGAATCTTTGCATTGTTATGCTAAAGGAATTGGGACTCTCTTTGCCCACACCTTTTCCCTAGAAACTATCTCCTTGTGTTTCAAAGCTTGGAGGCTGAGTTCCTTGGAGAAGAGAAGCAGCAAAACCAGATCAAGGTTTCGTGAGGTGCCCAACTTGAAGAGAAGGTATATTTGTACTTGTTTTCAAGATTAATAAAGATGTGATATCCTTCTTCTTCCCAAATCATTGTTCAATTTGTAATTGAATCTCTATTTATGATCATCTTAATGATGTTATTCAGCTCATTATTTCATGTTTATTTGATTATCATTTCTTTATATGTGGTCATATTGGTTTGAGGAAGGTATAATTCGTTTTGCAAATCTCTTGGAGCAAGAGGAGCAAGAGAAGCAAGAAGAGGATTAGAGGGCTTCTTGGATCAACCTTCTTTTGGCTAAGGTATGAACCATTATAATCTCTGGAACTTGCTTATATATACTTGCAGAACTATATTCATCTCTCTTTCAACCCCAGTACGTTGATGGCCTCTTAAACCCTAGCCATATGAAACTTTCTTTTACAACAGAATTGGCGACTCCACTGGGGAGAGCCTTCTCTGTTTGGGGTTTCTCTATTTTTAATTCAGTCTTTTACAAGGTTTCAAGTCTTTATTGCCACTTAGGAACACTTTATCTATATAATAGAACACCTCCCCTGCCTTCCTAAGGAAGTTTTTGACCTTTTTGGGTTTTTTCCCACCCATACGTGAGTTGCAGATTGAATAGTCATGTATCTGGTATTTATATGTGACTTGCTTTACTGTAAAACCATGTATGATATGTGACTTGTCAATAGTGACACTCGCGTATTCCACTTTAAACAATGTTTTTTTCCTCTTTTGTGGTTTTTCTTATGTTTGAAGGTTGTTTGGTAGGTCTTTTGGGGTCCTCTGCAAGTGCATGACTCCAGGGAGTTAGTGTCATCCATTTTGGTTGTTCTTTATCTATGTGGTAAGCCTTTTTATAGCATTAGTGTTTCTCTTTGCTCATTCCCCCTACCCCCTTTGCTCGGTTTGTCTTTTGGCTTATGTTTCTGGTTAGCCTATGTAAGTGATATTTATCTGAGTTCAGAAACTTGTTGGTGTTTGTTTCCTTCTTCTTTTGTTGGTTAACTTCACCATGCCAAAATAGTTGACTTGTATTTTATGCAAGCCTTCCTTCCAAGTAGGGTTTATACTGACTTTAGGGCATTCTAGAGTTTGTTTGGTGGTTGTATAGTAGAGTTCATTTTGCTTTGTTCTTGTCATCTACATAATTTTGTTTGTAGGTAGTTTTTCTTTTGCATTTATAAAAGAAAAAAGAAAAAGAACATATAGTCGTTTAATATGCATGTAGATTAGGGTTTTTTCTTTAATGCACTGCATATCATTAGTTTTGAAAAAATAAAAAATAAATTGTTCTTTTGTGGCTTTCAAGTTTCTATTTGAAAAAAAGAAAGAGAATAGTTTTTGCTTTTTGCATTTCATTTCTCTTTGCTTAGTCATTTTGTTTCAACTTTGAGTCAAAACACCACATAGGTTTCACGCCATTTGCCTCTAACTAAAAACAGCCTATTAAAATGAACGATATAATTTAAAAATTATTAGTAAGTTTTACTTTATAGGCTCCTACACCAACAACGATATAATTTAAAAATTATTAGTAAGTTTTACTTTATAGGCTCCTACACCAACTAGCTTAGGCTAGACTTGTGGATTAGGGAGTTTTAAATCTCCACAAGTATTAAATTTCAGACATAGCTGGCCAATCACTAGGTAAATCCTCTTCTTATGTTGATTGTATTTGGGACGCTCCTCTCAAACGGGAGTTAAGCATGAGCCTGCGTGGAGGCTTGGACTGAGGAGATAACCCTCCAATTCCTTGTTAAAGAGTAGACCAAGGTTTTTGCGCATCTGGGGATTCTGTCTTAGACAGGGTTTCAATCTTTTCTACCCTGCCCATGCATATGAACCAGGCTTGCGACTATCCCCCCAGACTATCAATATAGTTGAGGTAGCCTTTAGTCTCTTTGACATCTAGGGTTCATACACAGGTACAACGAAAGGCTATTTATGGTTGACCTTGGACAATCTTGGAAGGTAACCCCGATAGAAGGTGTGGGAGGGTGGTTGGGTAATTCCTCCACTTGTGCCTAAGAACATCTACAGAGATGCCAAGTAACTATCTCTCAGCTTTCTTTTGGAAAGCATATCTTATACCTATTTGTTTGTTTGGCTTTAGGAATTTTTTAGTGAGTGATGTGTGGTTTGTCTGTACTTAGTTTACCTTTAGGTGTGTGATTGATAATTTTGGTTTCCTTTAAACCTTAGAATTTGTCTTATTGTTTGAAGCTATGGCTAAACCCCCTTTGAACACCAACTAAGAGATCCCCATGCTGGGAACTCCTTGTACTATTCCTCTCACAAAGAATGTTGGTGTTCCTTTGATGGCCACCTTGAATCTTCCTGGATTCACCCTACGGCTACCTGTATGGTTGTTTTCCACTCCAACTATCCTAAATTCCTCTGATGCTTCGCAAGTAAGCTCCTTATATAATGGGCATAAAAACACTACTTCCCCTTCACTTGTAGTTTATTCTCATCCTTCTTCTACCTCATGCGGTGAAAGTACTGATACTAGTAATCGACAGCCTAAAAGGAGTAAAAGAAGGAGGAATAGGAAGAAGGCACATAAAAAAGGGGGCACGCATTCAACCTCTACATGTTAAGTTGAACCTCACAATCTAGCCTCTATAGTTCATGTTGGGGGCACCTATCCAACCTATACAGGTCATGTTGGATATAAGAACTCAACCTCTGCAAGTCAATTTGATATTCACCATCCAACCTCTATTGATCATGCTGGTGGGATCCTTCCAACCTTTCTATGTCACGTTCGATCCAGTCACTCAACCTCTCCAGTCCATGCTAAGGGCACTTGTTCAAGTTGAACCTCCCCATCCAACCTCTACAAGTCATGTTGGATCCATCCACCTATCCTCTGAAGTTCATGTTGGGGGAACACACTCAACTGCTACAAAGCATGTTGATCTTAACCATTCAAACTTTGTTGTTCATGTTGTTGGTGCCCATCCAACCTCTGCAAGTCATGTTGGACCCAGTCTCTCAACCTCTGTAGGTCATGTTGGGGGAAGTCTCTCATCCTATGTGGTTCATGCTGAAGACAATCAGTTAACCAATGCAAGTCATGTTGACACAGTTGAAAAAACTACCCGTTCAAAACACAAGCCCAAGTTTCCTTGTAAGCTCTGTGAGGGACACCACCTTACTTATAAATTCTCTTCTGTCGTGGAGGTGCGAATAATTTGGTTTCATGGTCATCCCATTTTTGAACATTCTAAATTTTTTCAACAACCAGCCTCTCTTAGTCAGGTTGGACCTAGTCACCCGACCTCTGGTGGCCATGCTGGGGGAAACTCTCGGCCTCTGTAGGTCATGCTAAGAGAAAACAGTCAACCACTACTAGTCATGTTGACACCATTGAGAAAACGGGTCGTTTGAAGTGCAAAATTAATTTCCCTTGTAAGCTATGCGAGGGAGACCATATATGACATTGCATATAGACATGTTCATATCATCTACGATGTCACATATATAATTGTTCATATTTTGATATCGGCCTCAAGACGTGTTAATTTGAATATATAATCATATATGATGTTGCCATAGAAAAGTAGTAATTGTCATGTAGCATACCAATGTTTCATATATGATATTTCCATATCCACTTGGAATCATATATATACTTGTTTTTCACCAGTGCCCTGCTATCGCAGAGGTGCGAACAGTGTGGTCTGTAACTCAAGGATTTCCTTCTATTGAACAACCTGTAGTTTCTCAACCATCTACTCAACCTTCAGTTGATCTAGTGGTCGAACCTTCCCAGTCTTTGGTTCACCCCACTCTTCTTTCGAAGAGTGACCCTTATGTGATTGAACCAATGTCATGTTTGGTCAATCCCACTCTCCCTTCGGAGAGTGACTTTCATGAAGCAATTGAATCAATTTCATTGTCAATCAATCCCACTCTTCCTTTGGAGAGTGAAGTGTCTGCTAGTCACATTTTCTTCACTACCAGTTCAAAAATTACTGAACAAGGGGGCATTGAACTCGCTTCGGATCAACCCCCACAAAGCTCTCGGATTTCCTCCTTTGATTGGGATATCCTAGTTGAGCCAGGCCTTCCTTCTAATGCACCTTTCCAAATAAAGCTTAGAGTTGAACCATAAATGATTTCTCATTGTATTTTTGATGAAGGATCCTTAGTTAGTATCTTTTATGCCCGTGCTTAGCGAGGCATGGGATCTCCCAACCTTGTGTCGACAACTATTCAGTTACTAGTGTTTGATAGAAGAAATAGTATAGCCTTGGGAATTCTTGCTCAAACACCTATTACTTTGGGTGGGAAGATTGTCTTAGTTGACTTCACGGTGATAGAAGACCCCTTGGAATTTAATATGCTCCTTGGATGGGATATGTCTATGCCATGCAAGCTATGGTGTCAACATTATTTCGTGTGATGTACTTCAATCATGGAGAAGAAATTGTCACTATCGATCAGTTGGATTTTATTGATCCATCTCCTGACCCAACTAGAGACCAGGTCTTTCCTTTATTAATTCCCAGTGTTTCTATAGACACTATCCTTCCATGGGTGAGCTATGTAGCCTCATGTCCTTTGTGTTCAATTGCTACTGAGAAGCAACCTCTATTTTAATACTTAACTTCTCGAGACTTGGTCCCAGCAGTTGACCAGGTGAGTCATCCTATACAGACTATAGAGCCTTCTCTCCACTCTATCAATCCATTTGAAAGTTTAGACATGTGTCCTATCTTGGATGATCTCCTTCCTTGAGATGAAGGCTTCCTAGAGTCTTTCATACAGTCTGACCTTCTTTTGGATGTTGGTTCAGTTGTGACTAAGTCTAACCCTGATTTTCCTAGTAAGCCTGACCTTTTTTTTATGTTGGTCTTGTTGAGTCTTTTGACTCTTTGAACAGCAAGTCAGTGATCCTAATGAGTTTGATTTTTCTTATGAATTTTTCAACTCCTGTGATACTGAGTTTGTTCCTGCAGACTCTATCTCCCTTGTTGATTTTTTCTTTTCTTCTAAGGTTGATATTATTGATTATAAACCCTTGCCTTGGTGCTATAGAATCTTCTTCGATCGATTCTACCTTGACTTTCCCTTTTGTAGAAGATAGCAAAGTTGCATGTATTCTTGCCAAAGTCACCTGCATCAGATCTTTTCTTCTAAATATGATCCTAATTTTGTTGTTTCTTGGAGACAGGATTTTTAATTGGATTCACAACTATTTACTGGCCTTGTCTTATTGTTCAAGTTTTAACTTCATTTGCATGTGCCCTACTCATGCTTATGAGCCTGATGCCTGCTTCCACGCTTTTCACTCATTGTATAAGCCCTCTTCATTTATCTCATCGTCACTAAGCCTTGTATCGTTTTTCCTTTGCAACTTGACACCATTTACCTTGAGGAGATGCTCCCTGAGTGTCCTTATCTTGCTTACTTTCCTTGCATTATGAATAGTTTTGTTCCTTGCGCTTGGAACTAGTTTCTACTGCCTATGACACTCGTCTCCTCACATTTATAGCATTATTTCTACTCTCCTTGGAGCTCATTAAAAATGGTAAGGATGTCGTGAGTTGAATTTTCTAGATTCGTTAAAACTTCACAGGAACGATATGGAGTTTCTTTAGGCCTAGGTCTAACTCCTCAAAATACAATTGACTTTCGAGTAAACTTGTTCATTCGGAGTCATTAAGAATATGTGAATGGGCATCCACATTGGTGGTAGGTTATTGCTTTCTCGGACCATGTGGAATAATACAAGAAAGGAACACTCTCTTTTCTTTGGAATTGAGAAGAGTATTCTCAAGCATAGGCTTATCACTTTTCCAGACCTGAGGGACTAAAATTACAGAAAAGGAACACCCAGTATGAGCTTAGTTTTCTCTTTTTCATGCTCTAGACCAAAACATGAAAAACGATTCCGAGTGTACTTTATGTTTTTGTCATGCTCGTTAAACCCTAAAGAACAAAGAATCAAGTCTACTATTGTAAGCCCCATTTCTCGTAATCAAATGGATCTTTCTAAGTGATCTTGCCTTCCTTCACACTCGTTAAACTCAAGCTATATGCTGCTTTTGAAGGAGCATTGGGTAGGTGATAATTTAACCTTTTTTGGACCTCCTGACTAAGTACAAAAAAGGTGTGCCTTACTTCTTCGGAAGCTAAGAGAATTCTTCAACGCTTCATGGTCTGCTGGTGTTTATCAAACTTTTTCCTAGCCAACTCCCTATCTTCCACCAGTTTATGCAAGGTGCTAATTTGATGCTCCATGGCAGAACATGGTGTCTCCTGCACTGACTGGGAGAGTTGTAAAGAGGGTAAAAATAAATGAGGAGGCAAAATAGCTTCCTTGCCATATACCAAAGAAAAGGGAGAGTTTCCTATAGCAGCTTTGGGAGTCACTCTGTCAGCCCACAAGGCATTCAATAAGGCATTATGCCAATTCCTGTGATGATTTACCACTGTACGTTTCAGAATCTTGATTAAATTTTTATTAGAAGATTCAGCCAACCCGTTACCCTGGGGATAATAATTAGCTGGATACTTTAACTTTATACCTTTTTCCAATGCATACTCAGTTAATTTAACAGAAGAAAAATAAGTTGCATTGTCAAAAATCAAAGATTCAGGAACACCGAATCTGGTGATAATAAAAGAATCAAGGAATGATATCACCTGTTCTGAGTTAACCACTCGGAAGGGGATGGCTTCAACCCATCTAGTGAAGTAGTCTGTGGCTGTCAAAATGTATTTATGTTGCTGTGAAGACACTGGTGTGATTGGACCGACGATATCCAGACCCCATTGCTGAAATGGGACTTCGATAATAACCGGCTAGAGGGGTAGCGCTGCTTTCTTCAGCCTGCCTCCTGCTCTCTGACACTCCTGACACTTCCTGGAGAAAGCATATGCATCTTTGAAAAATGTAGGCCAATAGTAACCAGCTTTAAGTATCTTATGTGCAGTGGTTTCTCCGCCAAAGTGTCCTCCGGCTGGTCATGCATGTAGTTGAGATAACACATTATCAGCCTCATTTCTTTCTAGACAACGAAGGAGAACTCCTTCGAAATTCTTTCTAAACAAAATGTTATCAATCAGCTGATAAGGGGCAGATCTCAATCTCAAAGCCCTTTTATTACGTGGGCCTAAATGTTCAGGAGCATTCCCATGCAATAAAAAGAACTTAATATCATTATACCAAGAATCAGGAGGAGTAGAGATCAGAAAAACTTCCCTTTCAAACAAATAAGGTTCACAAAAGAAGTGCAGGTCAGATTCATAACTGTTCGAAGATCCAGTTGCTAGCTTGCAGAGTCCTTGTCCCCTGACAATCTTTAAAGGCTTGATTTCCAAGTCATATTCCTGAAGTGCTATAACCCAGTGGACTCGCTTTTCACCCAGGTCCTTTTGTACTAAGAGATTTCTAACTGTGGAATATGGCACAATGACCTTGGTATGAGATTTCAGCAAATATGGCCGGAAATGTTTGACAGACTTAAAAACAGTGAACGCTTGTTTGTCCACTTCTGGGTAATTCAGTTCTGCACCATTCAAACTAGAACTCGTAAAAGCGATGGAACTTCATTATTTTCCTGATTTTTCTGTGTTAGAACAGCAGCATATGAAGAATCAGAAGCAAACATGTATAAAATAAATGGCTTAGAAAAATCTGGGCTTGTTAAGGTGGGAGCTTCAGCAATAGCTTTTAAGATGTCATGAAAATATTGTTTCTCTTTAGCGGACCATTTAAAATCAGCATCTTTCTTGATCATTTTCTGAAGTGGCCTAACAATTTCCGTGAACCCAGGAATAAATCTAGAAACAAAATTTATCTTCCCAAGAA